>JAQIXT010000236.1:0-49632 GCA_034700445.1 Stenotaenia linearis
TATAAATCTAACTTATATTTAACATGGAATTTATAAGTTATAAGACATAAGTTTCGTTCTTCGCAAACTCTCTAATAGTGGAGTAATTTATAAATCTTTAAATGCAATTTCGTTCTCAAAAACACATGCAAAGATGCGTCCTATTACTGCAAAATGGTGAAAGGGGGTGGTTTCCCTGGGCACTTCATCCTTGGTGATGCTAAACGAGAGGTGTCTTCGACAGTTTTCGGGGTCACGGTGTTTCTTTCTCTGTCGTTTGTTTTTACCTGTCTCGTACTCCTTTTTCGCTTTCTGGTTTTTTCCTTTTGCTTGGGGACTTTTTGTTTGTAACTGATACCATTGCGGAGGCTTTGATTTGTGTTAAGATTACAGACTTAATATAAAGATTTGAATTTGTGTTTGGACTTGAGTTAGATTTTAAATTAAGTTTTTCCTTCATAGCCATTGATATGACGTTAAGCAATACTGTGCATCTATTTCCTAATACAAAGCAATTGCTTTTATTAAAGCGTTGCATTAATTTCAGATGAAATTTAATGTGAATTTTTATTATCAAGTCAGATTTTAGTGACAATTATGAACAGAAAATGGTTACTGTGGTTGACCACACGGTAATCGAACTAGAGAAACCATCGACCCATTGTACAATGCCCAGGTGTGACTGTTCCAGTCTATAACGTTACCGTATTCTTGATGATTGCATTGGCTTACTTGGAAAACTAATGGAAAACAAATTAAAAATGAATCTATCGTTTATAATTTAAAATAAATTTTACCTTCACTCGGTGTAAGAATATAATCCCACATATGAAGTTCGCTTATTTGACCTGTAAGGGCATCTCTAATGTCAAAAGCTCCCTCTGGAGCATCCTGTTCTTGACCTAACACTACAACACCATTTGGTCGAATGGGATAGTTTGGAGATGGCCAGTTACCGTAACCATATCTCTCTCCATTGACAAAAATTTGCCACCTGTTACCCACGATCGACCACGTATTGCAAACATGAAGCCAATCGGTGTCAACCATACTTATTGTAACGTTAGTTGTTCCCGTATATCGAGTAAAGTGAACTGCAAATAAGATCAAAATCATTGAACAGTTATTTTTTATTTGATTTTTTTTTTTTTACCTCGCTTGTTGTGTACGACAAAATTTATAATCGAGTTATCAGTTAAACTTGAGAAATATGAAAAAATATTACCAACTCCGTCTTTATTATGTGCGTTTGTTCTTGACCAATGACATAATGTGAAGTCGTTCAATGGACGATCAATTGTACCATGTAGTTTGGCATAAGACTCTGTTTTACCTCCAGGAAATATAATTTGATACGTTTTTTTGAAGTTAGTCGATTGTACGGCAGCAAAACAAATGAATAACAGAAGTAAATGCATCCTTAGAAAGTTGAAAGCCAAAAGGCTAGTAAGATAACACGATGATAAATTGCAGATTGATGAAGTACTTATACAAGCACTATCTTATCTCAGTGTGTAATCAAGGATAAGATAAGAAATCCGCATTCTTTGTGATTTTTAATTTTAATACTATATCTGGTTAATTACTAATTTTCAATTTCCATTCTTTAAAACGAAAAATGAAAAAAGTTAGCAAACTATTGTATTTCTTCCACGAATTTATTTGACCAATTTTTAAATGTCAATAAAATCTCTTATTCATACTCTATAAAATATTATTTAGTATTCATTACACAAAGAGTTACATCAAGACAAATTGATTAGCTAATTTATTGACAATTGAGTGATTGGTTGGAAGGTTGATTGATCGACTAATTGATTGATTGATTGCCCAAATTTGAATCTTTGAATCATTGCATTCTGTAGAACCCTTATTATGGTAACATAACCTCTTTTAAATTACTATTGTTTGTAGACATTACTATATTATTTCGTGTTTAAATCAGTAGATGAACTTAATTCATTAAGAAACAAAAATTATCTCAACTCAAGACGAAATAAGAATAAATTAATAGATTCAATTACACGTTCCCTATTGCAATGTTCACATTTTATGGTTTTAAAATTAATGAAAATTCATTGTTTACAATTTAATTCGCATATTTGCATCATGTTTTGCAGCTCAACGTAAACAAAAGAAAATTAAGGTTTTTTTCCCCGAATGTTACTAAATTTGCTGAGATAAAGGTATTAAGATTTTATAAAATGGTATTATCAAACATCTGATAAACCTCTGAGAAAATTATTGCGTGATAATTCAGCAGGTGCTGGGTTTTGCCATTAACATTGGTTTGATTAGAGATAATTTCAATAAAAATAAAAGCAGACGAGAAAAACGTCGAATAATCACAAGTTTTTATGAGCACATATATCCTTGTCGCACTTATAATAAATACATGCGAAAGAAATATTCTGGGATCAAAGGTTTTATCACTTGAGGGGAAAATTGCAACTCAGTTTGAAATTTTACTGCGGCTGACCGCAAGGCAAGCGCACAGCTGAAATTCTTGAGCCATTATACAGAGACCACGTTGCCAGATTCCAATTTAAAACGTTTCCTCCTTCTGGATACTTGCAATTACTGACTTCAAAAACTAGAGTTGATTGAGAAAAAATACGAAATAGTTCATCGTGATTTATTTCATTTACTTACCTTCACTCGGTGTGAAAACATAATCCCACAGGTGAATCTCGCTCACTTCGTCTATAAGCGCTTGATTTATATCAAAAGCTCCCCCCATTTCATCCTGTTCTTGCCCTAAAATGACCACTCCATTGGGCTGAACTGGTGTAAATCCTGAAGGACCTTTGCCATTAGCTAGTCTTTCTCCATTGACAAAAATCTGCCAACTATTTTCAACAACAGTCCACGTAACGCACGTATGAAGCCAGTGACTAGTTTGGATGCTGGTTTTAGCTTCTTTATTGAGAAGTCTGGTTCTCTGGAATTGCACTAATAAAAAAACAATAAAATACACATTATACTTTTAAAACATCAACACTTACCAACTTCATTGTGTTTTATGAAGGTGAGAATAGTATTGTCTAAATTGTCGGTGTTATAAGAGAAGACTGATGAATATTTCGAATTATTAGAATTTGTTCTAGACCAATGGCATAATGTAAAGTCTTTTAGTGGACGATCAATTGTTCCATAGAGTTTAGCGTAAGAGAACGTATCTCCTCCAGGAAATGTAATTTCATAACTTTTCTTTAAGCTCGATGTTTTTACAGTAAAAGCACAAAGGAAAAGCAGAATCCACTTCATTTCTCAGTTGAATAGGGAATCAAAAAGATAAGTAATAAAGTCAGAGACACTTTTATTATACGTTGTTATCTTATCTTGTAACGTGTTTGTCGTGCGGTTCACGGTGTAGTTCACGACATGAAAATGGTGAATAAGAGTTAGATTATGAAAATGGAAGTCTTCAAGGACATTCATTTATTTTTTAAAACCATTTAGAAAATTATTTTAATATTAACTGGTTTTTGTAAAATTTCATATAGTAATGCAGTAAAGTTTTCTCCCTTTTAGTGTTTATTATTCAGTATATTAAGCTTCCCCACAGGGTAAAATGACATAAGATACTCTTGCTCCGTTGAAAAGAGACCAAGTTACAAGGTTCCAGCTGATAACATTTCCTTCTTCATTATATTCACAGTTGTATACTTTTAAAACTGAAATGAATCAAAGAATTTTTGTTAATATGAAATTAAGTTAAATGTAGGAAAATAATAATCTCACTGTTGTTTGACGTTAAAGGGAAACTCCACAAATTAACTTCGCTGATTTGGCCGATATGTGATTGAGATTTATCAAAATTTTGGTCTACCAAATCTTGGTCCTGGCCCAAAATCAAAACTCCATTCGGTGGTACAGTCGAATCGGGGCTTAAATCTTTTCCAGTTTGTTTTATTTTTCCGTTGATGTAGAGTTGCCACGATCCTTCTACGCCTGACCAAACGATGCACGTATGAATCCAATCAGTTTTTTCAACTCCAGTATCAATCCATTTAGTATTATTGTTGTTTTGGTAAAATTGAGCTAAAGATACTAAAGAAAACATTATCTTTTATTTACTTCTTTTTTATGTGGAAATTTTACTTGTTTTTGTTCTTACCTGATTGATTTTTCTGATTGAGCATTACCAAAATGCTGTTGTCGTGAGCAGGAACAGCATAAGAAAAAGTTGCTCCACTGAAATTATCCTTATTAATTCTGGTCCAATGACATAAAGTGAAATCATTCAAATGTCGATCAATTGTGCCGAGCAGCTTAGCGTATGGTAGTGTGTCGGTAGAAGGAAAAACAATTTGATAAGTTTTTTTTAAGAGACATGTTACTTGATTACATGTGAAGATGAAGCACAAAAATAGGCTTAGAACGTAGAATTTCATCTTCGGATAAATTTCTCAGGTTGTCTTGGAGAATGGAGTTTGAAATTAATGCAAGAAAATTTAAGAAGTGAATTTTGATAAATAAACTTTTTTGTTGATTTTTTCAAAGTTGTTTTCAATTTATTTCGTGACTTCAATTATAAACAAGCTGTTTATGACATTTAATACGGGTTTTACATTTCGTTTCATTTAAGTTGTCAACGAGACTGTTTCCTAGAAAATATTTATTTGAGACGGAAGTAAATAACCTTGTTATTTTTCTCCGTTGCAAGGTAAATTAATTGGAGAAACTTGAGTTCCATTAAATAGAATCCACGTAGCTAAATTCCAACTGATTATATTCCCTTCTTCGAGATAAAGGCAATTATGAACTGACAAAACTAAGAAAAATTTTAAATATTTTTCCTTTTGATATTTACGAGTGTAAATTGCATACTTTCATTTGATGTGAGAATCCGGTTCCAAAGATGCAGTTCGCTAATTTGTCCTATAAAAGCTTGGTTTGCATCAAAATCACCTCCGAAACTGTCTTGATCTTGACCCAAAATTACAATGCCACCTGGCTCAACTGTTTTGTTTAAAGCTAGATCGTAACCAACATTCTTCCTTTGTCCATTTATGTAAATTTCCCATTTCCCTTGTACAATGGACCATGAAACACAAGTGTGTAACCACTCGTGTCTTTCTGCATCTGTTTTTGTGATTTCAGTTAACTCTTGATGAACATAAAATCGAACTGAAATGAGGTTTTAAAGCAGTTGCTTAGTGCTGTGTGTGACAACTAAATTTATGGTTATTTGTAATAAATAAACAATAAATTTAGATGATATCACCTTCACATATTGTTTTTATTGCATTTTTAGTAGAATATGGCAGATGCAATAAAGTGAGATTATATTTTGTATCAAAATACTATTTTTTTACATACCTATTTTGCCTTCTGCTGTAAAAATTGCTATACTGTTGTCCACTTGTGGTTCAGCGTAAGAAAAAATAGCTTTGTAGCCTTGTAAGTTTGTATTGATTCTTGACCAGTAACATAAAGTAAAGTCGACAAGTGAGCGATCGATAGTACCAGCAAGTTGAGCGTATGAAAATGTTTGTTGGCGTGGGAATAGAAATTGATGAGTTTTCTTCAGTGTCGACGATTGAATTTGAATAAGTATTAACAAGATAGAGAAAAAATAGGACATTTTGAAAAGTACGGTCGGTTTATATTGAATAATGATGGCGAGAATAGTTGAACGTGATGTTTGGCAATTTTTGGGTAAATAAATTTAAGGGTAGGTCACTTGAAGAAATTAATCATTGGTTTTATATCCAGTCGATTCGTTTGAATTATTTACGGTAGAAATTTATTTTATAACATGATAATGGAAATTTTAAAAAAAAAATCAATAATATTATTGAATGATGTAAAGCAGACATTATTTATTCGGAAGATAACTAATTTTTTTTACATTGATATCGTTGACTAAATTTATTGTGGGTTACCACACGGTAGTTCGACTGGTGAAATTCTTGAACCATTATAAAGAGCCCAAGTTGCACGATTCCAAGCTATAACATTTCCTTCGTTGAAATTTCCGCAGTTACTCACTTGCAAAACTGTCGTTAAGAAAAAAATTAATAATGTTTTACGGGATTTTCATACATTTACTTACTTTTATTTGGTGTTAAAATGTAATCCCACAAATGAACTTCACTAATTTGTCCGGTGAGCGACTGATTAACATCAAATGCTCCTCCTACGCTATCTTGCTCTTGTCCTAAAATAACAACTCCATTGGGTACAACCGCTTGTTGGTTTGGAGTCCAGTTACCAAAACCAATTCTTTCACCATTGCCGAATATCTGCCAATTGTTAGCAACTGCGGACCACGTTCCACAAATATGAACCCACCTGTGGTTGTTTGGAGTCTCAGTTTTAACACTACCGTATACTGAATTTCTCCAGAAGTTAATTGCTAAAATCAGAAATCAGAACGGATAGTTTAAATACACAAAAGAAACAATAGCGTAAATTTACCTAATTTGTTATGTTGTACATAACTTAATATTGAATTTTCAGCTCCTTTGGTGGCGTAAGAAAATACTGCTGCGTAAAGTTCATTATTAGCGTTTGTGCGAGACCAATGACACAAAGTAAAGTCGTTTAGGGGTCGATCAATTGTTCCAAATAGTTTAGCATAAGAGAAAGTGTCCCCTCCAGGAAAGGTAATTTGATACCTTCTCGGTGAGGCTTTAACGATACAAATGCAAAGGAATATCAGAATCAAATTCATATTGACAATGGACAAATAGAGTGGATCAAAATTTCAAGTTGCATCCAATTTATTCAATTTCCATTTTATTAGCTAATCGAAATTGATCTCAATCGTGGAATTTTTCTTTGAATTAATTTGAATTTTGAACTTTGGTGTTTGTGCGCCAGAGTCCACACTTTATATTATTATTACTTGATTAATGTATAAATGGAACAGATTTAAAATTTCAAGTTGTATTCAATTTATTAAATTTCAATTGTTTATTATCTAATCGAGATTGTGCTCTTCCCGGAATTTTGTTTTAATATGAAATAATTTAAACTTTATCTTAGTATGCATGTTTGTGTGCCACTTCATATTGACATTGAATAAATCAAGTAGATTAAAATATCAAGTTGAATCCAATTATATTAAATTTTAATTCAATACTAACAAATCACGCATTGACAAAATCGCATAACTAATTAACACCCATGAATTGTTTAGTTAATTTAAACATTTTAATTTAGAAAAAGTTTAATAAGTTTTCATTTGACAACTCACAATTAAAGTTAAGCTAAAATCTTCTTGTGATTAATTACTTTTTTCCTTTTTTATACATAATTTGGTGAAATTACTCCCATAGATTTTAATAATATAATTTGAAGTATAAGCCTTTTTAAAAAAATTAGCATGGTGTCTGTTTTTCTGGCTTGGCTTTTGGAAAAAATCTAAATTGCGTGATTTGTTGATATTGTGTTTATTATCTAATCGAAATTGTGCTTATTCGTTCAATTTTTTTTTTTTGTATGAAATAATTTGAACTTTATCTTATCTTATATGTGTTGCGCTATTGGTTTACCTAATTTTTTTTTCTTTAAATCTTTAGTCGCCACGTTTTTGTGTAACTAAAGAAATTAATCAAGAATGATGACTCTTCTACTTTTATGGCTGACGCAGCTTTGATAATTTATTGTTTAGTTCTTGAAGCTTATCATTGCATTGCATTAATTCCGAAATTGACTTCTGCACTATTGAATTCTGGTAGCATTCGATCAAATTCTTGGATAAATGAAGTTGAATTATTGATGACTGTGGAAATTATTCACCAACAAATAATCTTGATTCAGCATATTAAAATTCGGGATTTTGTTTAATGTAAACTCTTTTTTTTATGCAAAGAAAGGGTAATGAAGAGGGGAGGAAAATTACCTAAACGCCGATGTACTTTGAATTGTAAGTTCAGCAAACAAATTAAGATATAGTTTTGACATTTTCATACCACTAAAGAGCATACGTTGGCTCACACTGGATATAAATTTGAATCAGTAAAACTGACTGAAATCTTGAGCATTTCAAAATAAGCTATAAAATTTGAGAAAAATGTTTGTGAACTCAAATTTTGATCTGGTAACCATTTTGAACCATTACTTCTAACTTTACATGTACATTTAGAAAGTGCACTTAAAAATAAATTCGCCATTTGCAAAGAGTCAGTGTAATCAAATCAGTATTTATAAAATCTCAATAGTATTGTGATTTTATAGATGTTGAGTCAATACCTATAAAATTGCATAGAGAGAATGAAATCATTTTTACTCCAACTTTTTTTCTTTTTCTTAGGAATAAATTAATAATTTTTTTTTTTTGGTAATAATAGTTCGTAATTAAATTAGTTTTCTATTTGTACTTTTAGGCAGTCTTGCTTCTTTAAGCAAACTTAGTATCGATAAAATCAATAGCAATATGAGAAACGAAAACTATTTCCTAAATTTGTAATGCTAAGGTCACAAACGACCCTCATTAAGGGTATATAGAAACCTATCCTTAATAGCGTCTTAAAAAGAAAACCTACAAGTTTAATAACTTTTCTATAAAAATGAAAAACAATTTTCTTTATTCAAAATTTTGATTTCAGAATTACGCAAACTTTATAGCAATATCGAAATAAAATGTTCTGCAAGAATAAATTCTTAATCATATTCTTATTCAAAGTAAAATTGTCTATGTGCTGAAAAAATCTAAGCTTTAAATGTGCCAATATAAAACAAATACATTTATCTGTTTCTGAGACGATGATTCGTATTCATTGTGGCAAAGTAATTTTACTCGGTTGCAGGTGGAATTCATAGTTCTCGAATAAATTGAAGACATGAATATAATCAGTCGAAAAAATAGAAAAATTGTAAATATGATCGCATACACAATGAATTTTTAATGCGGTAACCGAATTTTGATGTGTATTTCAATCAGCTTATATCTCAACAGTTGTTCAAATTGTAGTGAAGTATTAACTTTACGGCACTACTTTTTGACAGTTTAAATTACCTACAACGTCATATCAAACTATTGACTTAGACTTTACCTGTCTCCAAGTGTCAGTTGTAGAATTTGAAGTGTAAATATTTTTCGCAAATCCCATTCTTCTCAAAAGGGTAGAATTGACAGATTTACATTAGATATTCCGAAACTTTACTTTTGGCTGGAACTTGTCAGTTTATCCACCATTGATATTACCTTGCACATATTGATGGCAGGCTCTAGTGCAAAAAACATGAGATTTTACTTCTTTGGGCATGAGCTCCGGGTCATACAATGTTGCTTACAGCAATTTGCAGAGTGAATATCTGATGACTGGGAGAAAAAAATTTTATTTCAAGTTCAACTTTGAAATTTATTTGATTTTATTATTTCAGAGAAAAAAAGTATTTTTACATGAGATATTGTAGGTCTAGTAGATACGACATACCCTTAAAAGCTTTCCTGAAACCTTATCCTGATTTGTTCCAAAATCGCAAATTTAGAAATAAAAATTGCATGATGTGGTTCTACTTTAAATAGTATCAAAATTCTGCAAGAAACGCTACTTTTCCATCCTTTTGTCTCCCTTCTTTCCCCCCATCTGCGGCTGCATTGATTTGCTCAGCATTTTCATGAAATCTTGTCTTATCTTGTCACTTCTCAGTATCTCCATAATCGGTTTATTTCTTCACATTTTTGTTGAAATCAAATCCGAGTAATAAAGTCAGTGATTTGTGGGTGCGTTGCTCTTCGTAGTTCGCAGGATTTCCCTAGTTCATTCACCAGATTAACGGAATAGGGAAGATTAAGTCTTTCATAAAGAATAAAAATAAAAAAAGGCAGAAGGAAAAAAAAATCCTCAAAAGAGATTAAACTTTAAACTTAGGGTGTTTATTTTTGAGCATGCGCAGTCAATATTTAATGTTTTCAATCAGGCGATGAAGAAAGGTAATCAAAACGGTTTTTTTCCTTTTTATTTTTATCTATTTTCCCCCACTGCTTTACTTTGTTTCTTGACTTTAAGATCGAAACTTTTAATTAATTAATGACTTTATTTTTAAATCCGAGTTAAATTTTTAATAATTAGTCATGGAGTTGGTTTTAATGAATAATTTTCAAGTTCGAAATAAACTTTATTCGTAAGAAATAAAAAGCTAATAACAAAAGAAAAAAAATAAGTCGGAGTTTTGTGAGGATTTATATTTTTGTTATCAAACTTTTATATATAAATACTAGTTTGATATTTCCCCGTGGTCGAATTAGCCAGATATTGGGGGAATAAATCAAACGGACGGAAATCATAAAATGGTCGTGAAATCGCTTGATTTTCACCCGATAAACTAAAGGAAAAGAAGGAAGGTAGACAGGAAAAATGGGTGCTGATTTATACCATCACGAGAGCGCGGTGAAGCGCATCGTACGACGCTCGTGGGGAAAAAACCACCTGACAGTTTATGTTAGAGGATCAGGTTACTCTCGAAGCAGTTCTCCAAAATGAGAAGTTTGGAGTCGATCAGGTGAACTAAAGGTGACAGTAAAGAATTAATTGCAAGACAAAGCGTAATTCAATAACACTTTGAATTGAATATACCCCGAGGATGGAGGGATTGAAATGATTTGTAAGTGGAAATATTAAGAATGCAATTAGCTAGAATAAATCAATTTGGACGGGTCTATCTCGAAGGCAGCTTAGCAGATGGAGTTTAACGCTCAATCTTTGATGCCAGGTACCTGAATGACCTCAAGGTGACACCTGCTGGTGCATAGTAATGGCTTTTCAGTTTTCGGTTGGTTCAACGGTTACTCCGAGACTCCTGTGCACTGTTCGAGCTTAATTTATTCAGTAAAAAGAAATAATTTTTATGTTCCATGTGTAATTTTTTTAATTTTTGTTTAATGGAATTGAATAGTAATTTTCTTAATGCAGATATTTTATGTAAGTTGGGTTTTCGTGTGGAAAATATTATTACTTCTCCTCGTTTTGGGTACGTAAACATGTTTTAAGTAACTTTGCTTTTAATGTATATTGATTTCTGATTATTTTTTTTAAAGGATTTTATTTCATTACGCTAAGAAGTTTCTAAACTTATGGTAATTTGGTAGTACTCCGAGTTGTAAATACTCTACAATTCGCATTGCACCTGCTTTAACCGTCTTTGGAAAAAGTTGTCTAAAGTACTTGAATTTAGTTTTCCAATTTGGTTTGCTGATTGGTTGAATTCAAAAAACAAAGGCGTTAACTGATCGCATCCACTTTGTATCAGATTGAGGGAAATTTATTTCGCTCTATCAGTGCCAGTTGAGAAACTTGTTCCATCTTAATTGTCCATTGAATTGGAAATTGGTTGTTAGCCTATCAGGCCAATATTCCTCAGAAAGAGTGAAAGTGAGGCTTTAGAGACCAGTTCTTTACCAGCAGGGACTTATTTCGACCACGTTATTTCCACCTGGTATAGTCTACCCTCGGGTCTTGTCTCCTCTTCAAGACGCTTGCTTGACTGCCTCTTCTGTCTGACAGATCTGTGATCTTTTAAGGTGAAAGAGGGTGAAAAGTATAGTAATTTTTTTTGAGTTATACTTTTGAACTTTATGTTGGACAGAATAATTAGCATTGGATAATACGAACCGTAGTATTTCATGTTGGATAATCGTTTATAACAATTTATAACATTTTCGAAAAATTGAAATTTATTATTAATTACATTTTGCATAAAAAAATATAAGTTTTTTGAAGTTAGGATTAAATTACAACTTATTCAAGCAAAATATTTTTTATTACTGGTTCATACCTTTTCTTGGCATCTCAATTATCAATGAGTAAGTGCGGACCTATTTACAGTCGCCATCGCTCTCGATGTGCATTCGCCCTTTTTGCCCATTCGTCTCTGGAAATGAACCATAATTCTTAGAGCTTCGTACGCCAGCTGAACACGACTACTAAAATTTTCACCTATTCCTCATCGTCGAATTGAATTTACTCTCAACGTCTGTGTGCGGCCGTGCCCAAATGACGGGTCATTTTAAAGTCAGGAACGAAAGCAAATTTGCTTCAACGTTCGACTGTATTTATGAATTTCCTGCTGTATGTGCAACCGTTTACATAAGGGCACTGCATATTTCCATGTATATGAAAAGTGCTAACTTGATCCTGCTTCGTTTTTCTTATTCTGCCTTAAACTCGTATCTAAAACAAGCTTCAAAAAAGGAGGTCAAGATATCTCGTAAGTATGCTAAATTTGCTTTTTGTATGAATTTAAATATTGAACAGCATATTAAGAAAAAAAGCCAGCAGCAGCGGATGATAAAACTTCCGAAATACAAAGTTTTCAGATCGACTTAAAGTAAAAGAAGAAAAGTAATTATTCTTAAGGGCTTTGTATTTAATTTTTATTACTTCGAATTGCTAAGTAGATCCTACAGTGCTTTTCATGGCGATGGATAAATTTGTAATGCTGCTTAGAAGCATTAGTGACATCAAAAGTTTTGGTTGTCTTGCATGTTGGTACAGTAATTAAAGTTACGTGAAATATTTAGCGGGTTAATCATTAACAAGTAAAAATGTTGTTGGTTATGTAGTTATTTGATTTTTACAACCCTAAACAGCTCTAGGGGATTATAAATTTATTTGATATTGTGATCAATTTTAATGTGACAGAAGAAAATTGATTTTTTTTTCTATTGGATGTTAAAGTTTTATAATTGAATAAAGCACGAGTGCTGGAAGGAGTAAAGGCGTCGCTCTGTAGGTTCTTTTAAAAAAATCAAAATTAAAAGCTTGAGAAAGAAGAAATACATTAAATATTAATTATTAAAAATTTAAATAATTTATAATATTTTGTCTTTAATTAAACATCAGTTTTAAAGCATTTTTTTGGGTAAAAATTCGAGTAATATTTCAACACTATATTTGCAGTGAAAAATTTTAAATATAAACATCGCTTTCATTTGTAGCATTTTTTATTTTTATAAAAAAGAATTGAAATATTAACCTTTTTCCCCTCTTTCGCTTGAAAAAAAGAAAAACAAAATAAGGGAAAAGAAAGCAGAGAGTGTTTAAAAATTCATGATTTCTTCTCGTGAAGTAGACTTGAAGAAGTCACTGCAACATACTTACCAAACATTCCTTTTGGGATGTTTTTTTTTTGGTTTGGTTTGTCTTAGTAGTGGTTTTTTCAGCTGTCTGTACCCACAAAGCAAGTTTTAGAGAAACAAAAAAAAAACAGAAATGACATACACTAGAGCTTTTGTGCGATTCATAAATTATTCATTTGCTGATTGGCTTCTGATTGGATGAGATGAGTTTTTCTCTTTTTGGCCCCCATTCATCCATTCCTTCATCTCTCTGGCAATAAAGTTCACAATTTGTGTTTCCGCCTTTCCGCAGCATCATTTGCACGCGTTTCAACTCGTAAAACATTTTGACTGTGCGCGTGATCAAATGTTGGACCAAGAATCGTCCTGTCGTAAAAGACGCGATGACCACAATATTACGTGGGATAAAAATATATAAAGGAAAAAGTGGGTGCTTGCTATTGAGATAAATGGTTGCGGTCACTACATCTGAGAAAATACACTGCGCATGATCTCTTTCTTCAGCTATTAACTTAGCAAAAAATACGAAACGGCTCGTGTTTTTGCTAAAGATAAATTATCAGTCGAACAGACATTTTATAGAAATAATTTATTTTGAAACCCAAAAGTGGAAAAAAGTAATTTAAAAAACCGAAATTGCTCTACAAATTGTAAATAATAATTAACAATACTAATTAAAATTTAAATAATACTTTATTTAGTGCAAAAAAAATGTTTTGTAAAAAATGTCAACCAAACTGCTCAGCAGTTTTCCTCTTATCCAATCACTAATTATTCGACATTTTCATGTGTCAAATTAACCTTCACCTGTTTCACAGGCGTTTATATTAACAAAAAACGTTAACTTGCTTTGTCATACAAAGCGCAGTTTAATTCAATGGGGTTTAGATTTTATCAAATATTTCCCATTTGGTTTTAAGTTCTTGCGGCTATTAAGTAAACGTCAAGTTGTATGTGTTGATTTTCATGGGCTGTACAGTAATATCACTTAACATATCAAACATTTCACCGGGTTCTAAAGCAGTGATGGAAGTTCTTTGAATACTTGACACGTTAACTTCTTTGAAACGAGTGTTCCTTGCGAGATTACCTTCGGTTAAGCTACACTGATAAGTTTGAGAACTGAAATCACAGCTGTATCCTTGTCTTTGTAGAATGAGCAAACTGCTTTGTGAGGGGAATTCAAAGTACGCTTTGACCGGAAGTACACGAAGATTGACCAAATGCATGTCACAAGGGAACGGTCGATTCAGCAACGAAACTTTGTTACGTAAGACTGGACTGTTGCCAGGATCGACGACCAAGGTGTGTGCAGGATAGATAAGGCTGTTGGATAAAGTGTTGGCCAATAAAGTGGGCCGAGACAACGACTCACTTTCACTCACACGCTCTTCGAGCAACAGCCAAAAACGACCTTGAGTCCTTTTATTGTCTATTACACCCTCGCCCATTCCCCTACTGTCATCGTATAATGACCGTCGATCCAGCATCGCTTCCAACCACCCGCTCTGCCAACTGGTCACTCCGTGAGCACGGGACATAAGAAGGGTAAGTCGGGTGCTCTCGTCTTGAATATACATTTGAGTGGTCGCTGGATAGTAATTCCCTTCGATTCCAATTTTAGGAATGGTAGTGCGCTTCATCATTTGAAAGCCGTTTAGGTCCGTGTAAAAATTGGAACCGCTCGATACGTCACTGGCCACTCGCATGAATACCTCGGTTTCTCTTAATTTTGGTGGAGATGGATAATCGATGGTGTTGTCCATTTCTAATGCTTTTGACAATAAACTGTCGGTGTGGTACACGCGAACGGTGTGCGAAAGGAAGTCGGAGTAATGGATTATGACCTCGGAACACAGAGGACCACGAACGACACAAAAATGCGGGGGGTTATCACTGATGTTGCGAA
This sequence comes from Stenotaenia linearis, assembly GCA_034700445.1. Classification (NCBI taxonomy): domain Eukaryota; kingdom Metazoa; phylum Arthropoda; class Chilopoda; order Geophilomorpha; family Geophilidae; genus Stenotaenia; species Stenotaenia linearis. The sequence continues at coordinate 14,925 of JAQIXT010000236.1, forward strand.
TCGGTTGCCGGGGTTCGGGGAGAAACAAGTACGCTCCGCTGTGAAATTGAGCTGAATTGTAGGCTTGGAAGTCCAAACGTGTCCTGACTTTTCGCCCGGACGATTTTAACGTGATCGATCTCAAAAGACCGGAATCGGAATTAAATTTAGCAGTTAAATATGAATTTTCTAGTTTGATGTTGTTGAGACCTGGCGATTCTTTACGAACCGTGAAAACTGTGTTTTCGGAGGGATCGTCCGGGTTGAAGTAATTGATCGACGACAAAGTGGATGAATCTCCGACATCGACTCGTTTCACATTGTAAGTGACCAGGCTTAATGGTGGAAGGTGCGCAATGAAGAATAATTCGTATTGACCTTTCGTTAAGAGAAGTGGGCCACCTGTCGTGTTCCATACGGGATTTAACTGAAACAGCACAGATTTGCCTTCGAAATCGAACAATTTAATGTTAGTGAGGGTGAGTATAATCTTAATGGGCTCTTGCCTCGCCTGAGCTAATGAATTGTAAACGATTAAACGCAGTTCCGTGCCCGGTGGAATGTACTGAGGAATGTATTGGGGTAACGTTTGATATCCTTGCCGTTCGAACGGAAACGAGAGAAAGAGCGGCCAGTGTTTGACTCCTTTTTCGTTTTCTTCTTCGGCTTTTACTGGCTTATCCGTCAGCAGATACTGAGCTGCGTGGGTCATCACAGACAGTGCCATTCGAATTGCATCGAAGAGCTTAAGGCCATAATCGTGCATTACGTATGATTTGCTCGTGCCGGTGATGGCGTCGTGATGTTGAAAAACTCCCAGGTTGCCTCGAGCCACTGTTAGTTGCTGGTAATCACCTTCTAAAATCTGTCTTGTTCTATTGAGGCGTTGTTGGCGGCTGCGGGCGAGTGCAAAGCTGTAAAGAATTTCAGCCGCGCGAAGCGTCGCCTCAAGTTGTCGGCAGAGAGATTTCCAATAAGGTCTTGTCGTATAAAAACCACTCCAATAAGCGGGCCTGCCTTCGATGAAAATGTCGCTGTACACAAAGAAGTCGCCTGATAATTTTGACAGATAGTCCTTCCCCATGCGGCTCTCCACTTCTCGGAAGTAGTCGCTCAGCGTGCCGAACTGAACCGACGCGTGGTATTCTTTGTTGGCGTTAATGTAGTCGAATATTTGCTGGTAATTGGTGTATTGTTGTTCCCATTCGGCTTCGTGATCGAACCGAAAGTCATCTCCGAGGCTTATCAAGGCCACATTGTGCGGAAAGAGAGAAGCGGTTCTGCCGTATTGTGCCAACAGCGTTTCTGCTCTCTCCTTGACGTTCCATTTGGTGATGGGTTGTGCTCTTTGAGAGTATTCGGTGAACTCTCCTTTGATTTTTCGGAAGTCGAAGGTCAAGCAGACTAAGGGGTGAGGCCCGCAAGAATGTTTGATGCTGTAGATGTCAAAGGGGTTGTTGTGACATAAAATATCGGTCGTGCCTCCCGTATCCCATGTTTGGCGCCAAATAAAGTCGCCGTTTTGTTGCTCGGCTAAGTACTGCTTCCAGGCAAAATGAATTCTTTGGATGACCATTCCGCCAATCCCTGATTCGCTTAGTAGATATGGTAGAGTTGCACCGTGACCAAAAGGGTCGACCGACCACGCCGTTCGGGGGGCGTATTCTAGGTTGTTGTAAATCCACTGATGACCTTCGATTAATTGGTCCAACATGGCGTATATGTGCGGTGTGGCTTCGTCCGTCATTACCCATCCACCTGTGACTATTTCAAAACGCCCCGAATGAAGTAATTTCTTTAATGCAGCTCGCTTTTGAGGATGAGCTCTGAAAAATATAGGAATAAAGGAAATGAAAACAATCAAAAGGTGAGCCAAAAATATTATCGACTTTTTTCTAAATAAAATTTTATCGATTCGATGTTTACAGTTAGGGAATAAAATTATTTCCAACTTGACGGGGCAATTTGAGTTAATTATTCTAATGGAGAACTAAATTGAGCATCACATGCTATTAAATGGATTTTTCATTTATAAATGTGTGATAACGTGATCGGTTACTCGAATTATGAAAAAAGATTGACGTTGTAATGAAGAAATGAGCAGAAGTAATGAATTAAGAAATATTTTCTTATTATTAAAGATGAGAGGATTTTATTTAGTTTGTGATAGCAATTTTAAAAAGATTTGAGTTTGGGAAGTTATTATGTTACAGTTCAGCATTTTGTCGCTAGGTAGATACACAAATCAGTGTTGAATTTCTGATGTTCCATTCTTATTCGCGCTAGTATCGACATAACTTATCTAAAACTCAATTTCCACTTTACTTTAGAAAGCCCAAATCAATTTACGTTTTACAAAAAAACATTTCTTGCGTGAACCGGGATTGAGTTCTTGTTCTTAATGATTTATCATCGTAACTATTCAAATTGAAGGTAATTGAATCGATTTATTCAAGTCTAATTACAAAAAATGTTTGAAACTCATAAATATGCTGTGGCATTAACAATTTCATAATTTAATTTGAAAATTTAAATTTTAATCTTCAACGGAATATAACTAGTAAATTTTTAGAGCATCATTTGCATATCCCCTCCGACACTGATATGACATGACTTTACTCTGGAATAACGGCCCTATGTTCTGGGGAAGTATAGAAAACCAGTAAAGACTGCAGAGCAGCCGGTGAGCCGATTAGCAGCGAGATGTAGGAAATTCGAATTTCCAATCAAAAGCGAGCTGGAATTTTACTCTCATTTTTACATTTCACAAATCATTTTACGACCTGAAAAACTCATTTCCTGCAGTCGTCACCTACGAGATTGAACTCGGCTTGCTGCAACTATTAGGCTGATTTGGTGCGGCTGTTATTCTAAAGAAACCCCATTTCACAAAACACTATATCGTACATTAATTATGATGTGTAGCCTTTTCCGACAAAATGAATTACCAATTTATCTGAAAAAAAATATTTTCAGAATATCTTAGGTCGTTAGTCTCGACTGCTTATTGAATTTCTGTATTATTAAATTTTGCAATTTATTTCATTTTATTTTTATTTGGTATACTCACTATTGATTGTTTTGATCGCAAAATGACAAGAGATTGACATTTGAGTTTTTTTTCCTCGAATTATGAACTTTAAAAAACGAATCTAAAATATTTACCATCAATTTTTTTTAGAGAAAATATAAAATTTTTATTGAAGAACGTCAGTTTTTTTGTTTTTTTGTTTAAATTAAATTTTGAATTTTTTTTTCTGCAAAATTTTTTTATGTCGTTAGTGTATAAGGTGAATTTCAATACTAAGTAGAAGTTTGATTAAAGCTGTATGTTGGGGGGAGGAAAACGTTTATTTAGTTAATTAGATTAACTTACCTTTCCCACCACTTTGCAAAGAAGGAAATCTCGGACCACATGAAGGTCATGTTGGGCAATTTAATGAGTTTATCCACCATGTTGTTAAGGATGTCTGTGGTCTGAGCATTGAAGTAAGCTTCAAATGTTTTGAGCCAACCTGGGTCGTTGTGGGAATGGGGGATCACGTATACCTGAGAAAGAGATTTAACAAAAGATAAGTTTAATCTTCCTATTCTATTGCAGTATTATAAACACTTCAAATTCCTTCTTATTTACATAAACTAACTTAATGCAACCGAGTTAGAACGATAAAAAGCAACGAAATTTTGCTCTTAACTTTAATTAGTGTCAATTAAAAGTTTTTATTAAAATTAATAGCATTTTAAATATGTAATTAATAAATTTTATGTCAATTGCGCTGTAAAAACGAGATTTCACGCGTGTTACTCTTCTCGACAAACTGTCTATTTCTCAAGGGAAGAAATGGTCGCGTATGATTCAATTTTTTTCTTCTTTTATTTACTCTGCTTTCAATGCCACGCACCGGTGAGTCTTAATTAGATAGTGGATTACAAATAAAATTATGTGTTGGCCCACTGCAGATTGGCCAGTGGCCATTCTTTGAGCTTTCTAAATTAAGGCGACCATGAAGCCCTTTGGAAAGAGCAGCAGCTTGTCGATTAGTCTTTGCCTTCCAACGCAATTGTCCCGAAAAGATTGCATTCAATTCACGCATTGGAAGGCCTAGAACTGCCGGTTGTTGAATTGCCAAAGAATCTCGGAAAGAGAAGTGCTTGCGATACATATTACGCAATTAGCTATTCGGTTAGCTATTAGTTGGAAAAACAAATTAAAAGGTCTCGTGTTTTACAATGTTGCAATGGTAATAATTTGATAAAAGTTAAGTGTGATGGGTTTGGCGTATTTAATGCTAAGGTTAGTAATAATGTGTGAGGTGAGACTTGAGAGCGAATGGAGGATGGCCGCTTTATTTTTATAGCTAAATTTTTTTTTCTGGTTTCGAGAGGGTTAATTTAGCTTTTATTTCTTTTATTGGAATTTTATGAAGATAATGCGAGGTTCGGGGTTTGACAATTTGCTAAACGTGTTTACACACTGCTATAATTTTTTTTTTTTGTAAAATGTGCGCGTAAAATGTTTTTAGGTTTTCAACGTCGCATTTGATGTTGGTATCAGTAGAGCAAGCGATAAAAAGGCACAAATTCAGTAAAAGCTTGTTTACTTGAAAACAAGTTCGAAGATAAATAAATTAATTTATTAACGCCTCTGACGTTGATCTCTTAGTGTGTATTGATTTTTATTTTTTTTTATTTCGAACAATTCAATTGCATCAACATGACATTTTAGATCACAGTTAATTAACTCTTCATTTCTGTTTAAAAAATTTTCTAATTAATTAATATTAAGGGCTATGGAAAATGCAGAGTCGTAATCTTTATTTACTTAAATATTCTTAGTTTGCCTTATTTTTAATTGCATCTATTCCCCAGTTGCCACTCTAAATCGTAATTAACGTTTGGGCTTCAGTGGGATGCAATTCGCAAACCTCCAGCACGCATTTAGGGCCAATGGATTACGCCTTAGGGCTCCAAGCAGTATTAAGATGACACTGATACATTATGATACCTCAACTTGTAACCATAAATTTTTGTTTCCACCGCAAGGACTTGACAAATCGATAGGACGTAATATAAATATAAATTATCACGCGCATAAGAAATTTCTCTTTAAAATGTTGATATTAGCAATTTGGAAAAAATTAAGAGAGATATTGTACTGGAAGGTGTAATTGTTGGTAAACAAGGAAAATTGCGTTTGACCCGCATTCGGGTTTTCGGGCGCACGCTTTAATGACCTAGTAATTTGAAAATCACACACGCTAAAAATAAAATCATCAATGAAAGGGTTAAGGTATCCTGCTGTCGAAGGAAGGAGGTCACTGGATGCGACAAATGAAATTTATTAGCCCGTGGTCACGACATGCGATCCGGGAACTAGGAAGGCAGAGGGCGTCAAGGGTACGTGGACGCCGACGAACGCACGAACGTGCAAGGTATAACACAATCAATTAATTCAAAGGAACTCTCTGGCGAATTAAATGCCGCTGCCTGCACTTGGTGCCGCCATCTTAGTTATTGATCTTCATTCTTCTCCGCCTCAAACCCCATTGCACCTCGCTCAAATTCAATGGTTGAATTATATTTGTGTGCAACAAATAAGCCGAACCCCAAGGCGGAGCTTTGTGACCTCGTCTCGCGTCTTTTTATCAAGTCCGCTTTGGATTTCGGCCACCGATATTTCGCTTGTATAATCGTTTAACTGTCATGCTTGACGAATGGCCTCGGGCAAACACCTCAGCGTCCATTGGAAATGCCTTGTTTGGAATTATGGCAAAAGACTGAGCAGATTGTTCCTAGTCAACTGAAAGGGTGGTAGAGGTTGGGAGAGGTCTCCTATCTGTGGCCATTTGTCCTCTTTCTAGAAACTATTCATCACCTTCCAAGATAGGATATGCCGTTACCATGGAGACTGACAGTACTGATAGTGTCAAAGATAAAAGGAACACGATTCGTAGTCACATTTTTCGCGGTAATCACATGGGAAAAAATCTGCAGTGACGAGTGATCGAATAATGAAGTATAAACATTATACTGTAGAGTGACATGAAATCCAATATCGAGTTTTTCATCAACTTTATAAATAATAGAACAAAAGAAATCAATTTCTTAAATTCGCTGTATGTTACAATTTCGAGATTGTCATCTACCTGCCAAAGTAATGATCGTAACTGTTTTTTGTAGCATTTTATCGTCGTTGGGAAAAATAATGATTGATATAAAAAAATTAACTACTTATTCTTTTTTTCTGTGAAAAAAAAGAAACAAAGGTAGGCAAGTCTTTCCTTCCTAACTTTAATTTCTATATAATTTTTATTTATTGTTTCGAATGAATCGAAAAATAATTATAATTCTGAAAATAAATTTTGCTCCCGTAATTTTTTGCAACAAAATACATTTTGTGAAATTAATTAGTATTTATTAACCGGCAGATTGCAAAACTTTTCCTTTTCTGTTTGTAAATCTCAATCCAGTTTCATTTCGCGCTTCTCTTTTCTTCCTTTTTTTTTTTTAAACTGTATAAAATACTGATTTGCTATTCGGAAGTTGGAGCTTATCAACGCCGAAACTCAGCAGCGTGCTAGTTTTCGAATTTAAAAAAGGTACCGAGACCCGATCTATAATGGTTTCATCAATAACGTTTTCTTTCTACCATCAATACCGAGTTCATTTCCCTTCCATTAAGCTATGTATAAGTTGAAGGGCAAATTCTCATCCTCCTCTATTTACCTTAACGTCTTTGCCTAGTTATCTTATTCTTTCTTTACCCGAGCGCTATAACTTGATGAGGAGAATGGAAAAATCGTTATCACAATGGCTTGCTCTAACGAGCTTTCGATGTGTAAACTTCGACGAGAATTATTCTGCCTTACGATGAAAAAACTTCGGTTCTGCAAGTCTAATATTGAAGTAGCATTATCAACACGCTTATTTAGATTAACATTAAACATTAAAGAATAATTGCGATGCTTAAATATTAAATATTAATAAGTGCTTTAAAAGGGGAATGAGGTGCCTACTAACAGAAAAGAAATTAATTAATTGATAAGAACTGTTCCTTTAGAGTATTGAAAACTGTTTATGACGTATGTTTGGTTGAACGATTAGATTAATATCGTTTATCATTGTTTGAACCCGAAGGCATTCGATAGAAATGCGGTTTTTGGATGATGGGCAGTTGTGAGAAAGATCTCTTGAATTCGAAGAATCTGTTAATGACTGAGGTAACGAACTTATTTTCAATAAATATTTAAACCAAATTTACTCATTTACTCTATAACACAAACAAATCGTAAGAATAATTTTATCTTTATTTAAAAAGCGAGTAATGGTTATAAAAATAAAGGTTAAAGTTAATTAATTCTTGTAATTATATATTAACCAACTAACTCTTTCTTTTCATTAAATTAAAAAAATTCTAAATTTATTTATTTAATTATGTTGCTTTGAGTTACTGTACTGTACAGCAAGGTTAAAGTAACTTCGACCCAATAACTTTGGTGTTGACTTCAGGAGAAGTAATCAGCTAGCAATTCATCTAAAAGCCGAATCCGGGCTTGAACATTGCAAATTGCGGCTGCTAGCGCAACCAGAATTAAATTGACTGTTAATCCTGTCGTGAAATAGAAAATATATATCAGAGTCGCTACTAAAAAGATACGGTTTAGTAGCTATTTAGAAACTTGTTAACTCTTATTAACAAGTTGGATAAAGATTACTTTGTTTAAAGTCGGAATCGTAATGATTCACAATGAGCGAACAACAAATTTTAATTGATTATTATAAATGTGGCATTTATAATGGAAGTAATTGAAATCTTCATCTAGGATTCCTTTGTCTTACGCATAATGAATGGCGCTTTATAACTAAAGACAATGGTAAACAGAAGGCCTTCTGTTTTCTACTCATGGGAAATTACATTTCAACCGACTGTTTAAATTACTTTGTAGAAATAATTTTACAGATGATTCATAAACTGTGTATGGGGATATTCATTAAGTGAATTATACATTAATAATATTTTTTAAGCTGAAATGATTTCAGTGTAGAGATTGTGTAGCTAGGGAATATATAATGAACGTAATACTAGTCTGGCTTAGAAGCGGAGGGTATTAAATGAACTAACGCGAACTGAAATTTATTTTTTTTAAAGAACGACTACGTGCCAATTGCTAAAGGTTTGGAAAGCTAGTAAAAAAAATTGAACTTCATACGACTTTTTCTTTATTTGGCTTACAGTGCAGGATTTTTAAAAGAAAGATTTTGTTTTTTTTAACTCTTTTTCTTCACATTTTTTTTGCACTCGCAAAAGCCCCTAGGAGCTTTGTTTGTATTTATTTACATATTTATTTATTCTGGTAAAAGCTTTATGATAATGTATGAATTGATATACTTGTTATGTCAAAAATCCAACGTACGGATTTTGCATTTTCTATTTAAAACGACTAATTAACTTTAAAATTCGATTTGATATTTATTAAATTTTGAAATTAAATTTCTATTAATTATAAAGTGAGATTTAAAATTATCAAGTTATTCTTAAGACAGACGTAATTTAATTTAGAAGAGAAAGATCGTTTTAGTGTCAGAGGAGCTGCGAGGAGTTTGCAGACTTTATAAATAAATCGTAGAAACAAATTGTGACAGTATTTATAATGAAATGTGATTCAATTTATCAGGAACTTTGATTACTAAATTATCAGTTATCAATTCGATTGTGTTGTTCTGCGTGAAATAAATTCAAAATGTCGCTTCGGTCGACTCAATTTCCTGTTAGTGACGGAAATAACAAAAGAAGGGACGGGAAAAGCCTTGTACAGTATCAATTATTGTTTGACAAGTCTTAGTCTTGTCATTTGACACGTGATGGAGATCTGCATGGAGCCCACTATCTGCAGAAACAAACGTAGCCTGTCAAATCCCATTCTTGATAGCATCCAATATTGAGCAGCGTTTCTACTCACTCGACCAAAACGAATCGATATTTCAAAAAAAAAAAAAACTGTTTCCAAACCCTTCGTCCAACGTTTTTGGCAGAATGAAATAAGAAAAGAGAGGGGAAAAAAGTTGTTTCATTCACATTGAAACTTGAATTGAATTCTGCAGCGGGTACCCGGTCAAACGGTAAGTAGGAGTGGTCAGTTGGCTGGGCAATTTGTAGCGCAACATTGAGACATGTCTAAGAGAGACCCTTCTCCAATCACCCTACAGCCAAATCGACCGCGTTCGACTGTTCGAGTGACAGCATTCTGCAAAACGAAAGGGGATAACCTCGCCAAAAGGTACTAGCCACTACTCGGCGCATACCACGGCTTCACCAGTGCATTTCGTTTGACTTTCAGATGAAGTTTGAGTGAGGTCGTAGAAAGAAGAGTGGCTCGAGGAATTTGATGCACTTTTGCAATTAAACTGAGTGAAAAATCAGAATAATATATTTATACAAAATAAATTTCAACAAAATTTATAAATAACATTGCTAATTAAAGTTGCTCAATCAAGTAAATGATCATTTGAAAAATTTTATTTTTTAAAATTTTTTTAAAATAATTTATATTTTAAATTGAGTGACATTTCGGTATATTTGGCACAATTGAACAGACCGAGATACTTTGTTTAGGCCTATTTGTTCTATTAAGTCTAGCGCCATATGAAATGGGGAACACGGCAATATATTGGGATCGTAAATTTTTACACCACTATGTGGAAGGGACAGTGATTTAGCAGTTTGAACAAACTTGAGCCATGAGAATCGGAATTCACATAAAAAAGTAGGAGGGGAAAAAAAACAAGCTTTGAATTTAGGATTTTGATGTTAATAAAAAATAAGAAAAAAAAGAAAGAAAAAAGAAAAAAGTTGTAACGCTCTGCCTGAAATATTCAGAAATACTACAAACTTTAGGCTATAAAACATCCACGTGGGGTTCAATCGTGATTTGAATATAAAAAAAAGTTTTCCGTTTTTCTTTCTTCAACGTGTACTTTGACGTACACAGTTATTTTAAACCTAAAATGTTAAGTATAAAAAACTTTTGGCTCTAAATATATGGTTGAAAGTAGTGAAAGCAATGAAAAAATACAATGATGTTTACAGCTGTATCAGAACTCACAAGGTTTGGTGGACAAACTGGTGCCTTATGAGCAATGAACCCAATTGAAGTGAGGTCTTAGTCGTCATTAAGGAAAGCTTAAATAGCTGGTGGGAGACTAATCCTTAAACTGTGTAAGCTATGAAACTGATGTCGGTAGCTTATCATGCTGCGATCAACTCTTTCATAATGGTTGGGCTTTCATCTCTTTTAAGATCATTTTCCAGCAAAATGTCGTGTCTTATGTTTCACGTAAACAGGTCTTGCTACACTTGATTGCCAATTAAGTTAATAGGTAATGACATTTTGTCTTCATAACGTTTTTTAATGACTTTAAGTCACATATAAAATGAGATGGTTTGGATAATGACATCAATTGGTAAATTTCATTAAGTTGTGTTCAATACTGCGCACGAAGCAAGTCGAGTTATTGCAAGCTGAAATTTGAAGATAAAAGTAAACAAATTCTCAAAGTTTTCGACCGATCTTATTACTTTTTATTTGACGTTTCCAATTGAGGTTTATGGATGCTTGGGTTTTTGCGAGTAAATTTTAGTTTATATTTGTCCACCCACATTTCCGAGTCAACAGCAGAGAATAGATGAAAAAATTGGGATTTTGCTGTAAAGCTTCTGGTTGGGTCCCATTTGGGCTTCTATTTTTCTGTATTTGTTTTCTTTATTTTTTCATTTTTTTGTTTATCAAACAAAAGAGGATTGAAGAAGAAAGATGAGTTTCTTTCTTTGTTTGAATTCGATAAACTTCAAGTTTGTACATGCAAGTCATCGCAAGAGGAAAACTAATCAGGGGGACTTAATCCGACTTCGGATTTTTTTTTTTTTTTTTTTAAACATAAACTCACTGTCAACAACTGCAGATGTTTCATGGCGTACAACATAAAGCTCTAAATTTATCTAGTCGTTGTATGATTTGAAACCAATTAACACAATATCGTAACTATACGGCACGGCGTTGTAATAAATGTTATTCTGATGTGATAATTGGCTACTGCATAATCAAATAGGTCTAATTGAAATTGCTTTAATGATAATAGATACTTTGCAATATAAATGAGTGATTAGATTTTCTACTTAGGGCTAAATCTTTAATACAATTATTAAAGTACAATAGTGAGCTTGGATATAAGTTTCATTTTTTTTCCTATCAGGTCACTTTTAAAAGAGGGAATTTGTTTCTGAAATTCTGCTACGATATCTACTGCTCTTCTGAAGAAATTGAAGGCTTAAGGTAAGTGGAATTGCTTTTTCCTTTCTTTTAAAAAAAAAAATATACACTAGACTTATTCTTAAGTTATTTTTTCTTCGGAAATTTCCAGTCGAAATTGTCTGTTATTTGTTTTCTCATGAAATTGATATTCTAGATCAGATTTCTATTATTCATTGGTTGCAAAGCAAATGGAATTTAGAAATATTTGATTAATTTCTTAAATATGAAATTTGATTCATTGATTACTGTACGTTTATCAAAAAAATATGATTCAGATTGTATAATGTATAAAATTTCATAGGGGAAAAAATTTGTTGACAAGAAAAGAAAAAAGATCAGCTCCTCCTTTTTTCGTTTCTTTTAAAGTTGAAGTGGGAACTGAGTTATTAAAATCAACCAAAATGAAATAAGTAATTAAAGTGTAAAATTTGAAATTACAAAAAAATGAAATGAAAAAAATAAATAACCTCCATTATAATAGAGCAACTTAAAAGTTTGTTTTGCATATTGCATCAAATTCAAAGTGCTTGGTTGGGCAACTGCAAGATTTATTGAATAACAGGCAAATGGGAGTATTTTTGGCAGAACAGTTTCGATCCGACCATTTGCATTGCCGCACATTCATACATATCCCCTCTTTTGTCTTCAATAGCATTTATTGCAATTGTGTGAATGCCTCATAAATTCTTTAGTTGAACTGCCGTGGTTGACACATGTTGATAAGTGCGTTTAGATTAGAGCGCCTCTAACAAAGGTGAATGATGCAGTCTAGAATTCCATTTTATGATTAATTAACTAGGTAGAGATAGTTAAATCTTAGGAGAAGCTTAAAGTTGCATTTTTAGTGGTTCAAATTGTTGGGTTTGAGAAATGACATGTTAATTAGTAATGGCGCGTGGTTGGTGCAGTAATGAGTCAGGTTGGTTGGGCATTTTCGAACCGATTTCTAATGCGCGTTCTTAAACTCCACCTGACCGGATGTTGATTTAAATTTGGATAGAAAATGGGTTTGTGTTCATCCACCTTTACAGCGAGGGCATTTCGTAAGGTGAAATTAAGAGACCCTGTGGCGTTTCACATTAGCATATTGATGGAACCTGGTCCTTTTATAGATGCCGCCATGCAGTTAAAGTGAGAAAAACATGTTTATGTGGAATTTTTTTAAAATGGGGCAGTAAGAAAAGTTTACTTTTAAGTTGATAATAAGAGCTGTAAGTTTGGAGTAAGTAAAGTTGAAAGGAAAAGGAAGAAAATTGCCCGCCTTAATGTTGGTTTTGCTGCATTATTCGGGAACTGTGAGCTCTACTGTATTGTCATTCAGCTTCAATTTCTCCACTAGATTTCACTCGTTCTTACGTGTTTTCTGTTTATTTCGAGAAAAAGAAAAGAACGGGTGAAATTGCTCGCTTTTATTCTCGTTTTCACTTTCTCTCAAATTAAAGGAGCGAAAAAAAACTCGAGTTTAATTCCGTGAAAAAAGCTAAGTTGAAAGAAAATCTTTGCTCATCCGATAACGTTGAATGAGTGGGTGGGACCTAAGAGATAACTGCATTTTATCCAATACACGCGAAGGCAAAGGAAAAAATCATCCTCATAAAATGCTTGCTGACTTCGGTTTGAAGAACTGTTGGGCGCCACCTAATGGCTAAATACGAAATTCGGTGAGCTTATTGATGCTTGTCTAAATGCAACTACATCAACTCGCATTGCATTGTGATGTCGAATTTCGGCTTACCATAATCTTTTCAGTTTACAGCGTAATGAAAATTGTGGTAAGCTTGGAATTGAATAAAAGCAATGTTCCGAAATTGGAATTTGGTTTGAAAAGAAGTTGGATAATGAGGTCATTTAATGGCACAATAATAATAACAACAATACAGTTGCATTGCGAACAACAAACAAAAGTGATAAATATTCAGTGGAACGTCAACTTTGAAAAGTTACAACTTTAAATTTGATTTTCTGTTGAAAAAAATAATTCCTTTACTGAGTAATTGTAATCAATTGCACGTAAATCTCGCGAGATTTATATCTAAAAAACGCTATGAAGTACCGCTATACAGCGATTTATCCACGTATGCAAATGTTTGTTTTTATTAGTAAAGAAAAGGTTTGCCACCACTCGTTATTATACAAAACAGCTGGAGTGAGATCCTTCGCTTCAGTGCTCATGAAAAGGTCTTTTGGCGGCCATTGTGCTCTGATCTTGGTTGAGGCTTTAAGATGTTTTCTCTCAAAATTCTAACACAAGACGAAGGGGGCTGTAAGTGGGAAAAACGCTTTGCTTATACGAATCATTTAATTTAAAAACAGCAATTTTTTTTTATTCTCGAACAAAAAGGAGCCGAAATTGGTGTTGATGTTGATGGGAGCTTTCTTTCAAAACATTTAAAGAATTTTGATATTAATTTTTAACTCAAGAATTCCTTTCTGGCGGATGTACAGTTTTGTTTAATGTTTGCTTTAAAAAAATCGTGGGATTGGAATTAATGCATTAGCTCGTTATATCTAGAGAAGAAATTTTATGTAAAAATTTTAATAAAATGGTTCAAATTTAAGTGGATAAAAATTTTGCAAAAACTTGTAACTTAAGAACCAGTATTCCCCATTTTTTTCCTTTTTTCGAGTGCATCTGGGTTCTATTATTGATCATGAGATTCCACGGCGTATCGCCTCAGTGCCTTCCTCTGGACAGACCACTTTTTTTCTTTAACCCACCGACTTCATGGCGTCTGCCTTCTTATTGGTCTTAATAAGGAAATTTAGGCAATTTTAACTAGTAAATTTCTGCTGGAATAAATGATCAGAGTTTTAATCATCAGAGGGGAAATTTAGCAAATTTAAAAATTATTTTACATTAAACAATTTCTCTCTATTAACTAATAGGTTTTTTAATTAAATATTTTTAAATATATCAGGAAAATTGACGTATTAAATTTCTAATATAAAATATATGCAATCAGTGAAATACGTTTTATGATTGAAAAGAAAACTGAAATTTTATTAGATTTTAGAGGATTGAAGTACTTAAAGCGATATTAATTTTTTTTTAAATTTTTAATGAGGGAAAATAAGAAATAAACGACCACCAAAATTAATTTTAGTCTTACGTGGAAATTACGAAATAGCTGACTAACTAGATTTATTGTTTTGGGAAAACGACAGCTATTTGTCTATATATAGGTATGGGAATTATGGGATGGTGTTGATATAGCTGCAAGGAACGATCAGTCATCAATATGCAGCAAGAAGGATCCTCTGAGGGGCGAGTGGAGTTTGTGAGTGCCAGTAGCGCAAGACGTGTGCAGAGTTCATAACGAAAGATATATTCGTAAAAAATGAGTACATATAAAGATTAAAAAGTAAAATTTAATTTCACGTTATAGTTTTTTTCCGTAGGTAAATTTATGCTTACGAAAAATGAATAATGCATAATGAAATAATTCTTCAATTTGATTATTTATAAAGGTGATTTTTTAAGGGTTTTAATCTCACCTTTTAATATATTATGTATTAAATTTCCATCATTAATAGTTTATGTATTTATGCTTCATGTATTACATATACCTAGACATAATGTTTAGGAATTCTTCGACCGTTTCTTCTTGTCCGATCCTGGATTTGTGAACTGCGTGACATCTCACAACTTTTGATTCGCAATATGATTGATCTATGTCACGTATTTTATAACTTCTAATACTGTTTGAAAAGATTAGTTTTGTTTTCGGGTTGGTCAAAGCTTACAATTTTTGGTAGAATTGTAAAAAATTAAGTAGGAACGTAAAAGAAAAGGTGTTTGGTGTATGTCTTGAGAATCGATCAGTGTATCTTGTAGAAAAACCAGCAGCAAGCTGTAAGACTACGACTATCATTAAGGAAGAAGGAATGTTGGTTGTGATTACTCTTGTCTGCCATTTGGCCAATCCCCACCTGGTTAATGGACAAGCTACTGTAATGTTTTTATTCGCCCACATTTGATAATGGCTGTGGTTTATCCATCAAACTGGGCAAAGAAATGTCATTTTTTCAATTTTTTTGCGCGGCACATCTACTTCAAGTATAACTTAGTGAAGATAGATATACGTTGGCTCTTTTCCTTTTTAGATGTGCAATATTGAACATATATGGGCCCCATAGAAGTTGCGTGTAAAACCTGAAATCCATTTCCTTTTCCCCTGACTAGATGGATGAAGTGAAGGCACTCAGTGGTGTCCAATGTCCATCTGACTGTGGTTTATATGGCAATGGGAATTTGAGATGAAGACATTTCCTATCGTGACAGCTCACGTTGTTTTGAAGGTTTTCATTGAAGAAAATGTTCCAAGTTTAGGTCGTAAAGAAAATGTGTTGTACAAAAGTTGGGACGTAATTAATTAAAAAGTTGGGGCAAGTTTGATTAAAGTGCAAATGAATGTGGATTTTTTAATAAAAAAATTTTTAAAAAAGGTAGAATGTCTTGCTTTACGTTAACTTAAAGTGGCATGAAAGAATTGGGATAGACGACTGTGTCTTGAGGCTAGATACACTACATTCCAAGTCAAAGGAGAACGCGTGGCGAGCTTTGATAAGCGTTCTTTGACTAACCTTTCCCTCTGGCAAGAGCGTCTGTTTTACGTCTTGGGGAAAAAAAGTTTGTCTGCATGTATGCTTCACTATTGACTCGCGTACACCACTTCCGTGGCTCTAAATTATTCCATATGACTAACTGCATGCCATTTTCACTTTCCTTTAAAAGTTTTCGGTCGTTAATCTTGAGAGAAATTCGTTTTTTCAGCGTATAGTAATGAAGTTATGCTGGAACGCATCTTCCAGAGAGCCTTTATCTCTTTATTTAGGAAAAGAATATGTAGCTACTAAAAACCACTTGATCTGTCCTTGCTTTATCAGTGAAATCGCCACACCCTTTGCTTGTTCTATACCGAAACAAATTGTAAATAATGATTTCTATTTGTTCTCTATCATTTATTTTTGTCTCGTTAATTTGAATGGTTAGTTATGTTCGGATTGACATTGAATAGAATTGGACGAGCAGCGAAGAATTCGATATTGATTTGTTGTGGAGAGGAAATAACATTTGTACTGTGATGAATTTGTGAATAGAGTTGATAGGGTAAGTAAAAGGAATGATGCAAATAGAAATGGATTTTGCTGTTTATTCTTGCTCTTCTATTTCCTTTGCCCAATGCTCTTCTCTGCAGTACCTTCTGTACTTGGATGCGGGCCAGAATGCATCAGAATGCAATGTAAAAGTCTTCCTCCCAACAACAAAGGTAATGGAGACACACGAGTCAACATACATCAGTGGGATATACTACAGTTTTGCTTTGCATAGAAAGAAGGGCGAAGAAAAACAGGTCTAAAAATACCATGCAACATTTTGCATTCTTTAAAGGTCAGTGATGAATAGTGTTTAGGATTAGAGGGATGGCAAATCAAACTTAAGTGTTTGATCCGTTGTTTTAGCTTGAACTAAAATTACTTGTATTGGGTAAAATATACTCAAAAAAGAATTACTTTAGAACTGTTTGCTGACGTAAGAAATACTCTTAAAAATCAAATACGCAAAAAAAAATTGTTATTTTCTCGGACTAAATATTAATAGTGCAGTAATTCATCGGACTTCCGCTATAATTTCTTCGGAGGTACTTAAGATTTTCTGGCAATATGACTTCCGTTTCCTGACTTCCTCTCGCCCTACTATTTCTCGTTTCCATCATCAATACCACTTGAGGTAGAAATTGGCTCTTATCTGATTGGCTAACTTTGTTATCGAACGTGGATTGAAGGTAACGTATTCTTTGTGGTATCTGAAGATGAAAGTAGGAAATGGCGAAAGGCGAAACCCACGTTTTAATCTAACTGCCAGTAGACTTTGTTGCTTAGCTATTGGGCTGTGTTTGGCCTTGCTTGGTTTGTCATTGCTCAGCGCAATTAAAATTAAAATATTTTTTGCAGGCTTCGCTTTTCACTTAATATTTTTCAATTTTTTTATATACGGATGCATCTCTCCCCTCGAACTGGTTAATTGAAAACTAGACATATGTAAGAATTAAAACATAATTGATATGAGATTGATTATTGTGAAGATACTATAAACACAAAAGACCAATGCCACACCCAAGTCATTTGCGTCGGCTCGTTACATTTGCTTATTGACTGTAGTTACAACCACAGGTCTGAAAGGGTTGACAGCAATTGCAAATAAAAATCTAATCGACTAATTAGCAGGTTAAAAAGCACAAGTCAATAAGCAGAATAAATTTTATTTTGCAAAAAAAAAAATTAATAGTTTGATTTTCACACCTGATTTTTTTTTCGTTTGTTATGTAAGTACTTTGCTATAAAGGTGGATTGATTTATTTATTTTATAGCAATTATTCATTAATTCTTTTGATTTTTGCAAAATTTTGCACCAAAGAATAAATAAATGGAAATGGAACTGCGTTGCGTTGCCTACAGACACCACAGAGTAAGTGCAACACTAAAGTTAAGAGGTGTGCATTATCTAGCAGGTGGGTTGGTTAAAGTCATGTGTAAATTTACATTGAAATGCTAGGCATCGCTTATGGGAAATAGAATGTATAAATAATTAGAATTTATGTAAACTTAGACACTACAAACATTTGTCAATATGTGTTTACGGCTTTTCTGTTTGTGTTATTTAAAGTTAGTGAGGAATGAAATCCTGTGTAGCTCCTTTAGAAATTTAAGTTTCAGATTAATGTATTTTCAGAATATAACTGTGAAGTAAACGAAAAAGAGTGTGGGTCGTCAGTATCAATAACCATTAGCGAGAACTGTAGCAGATAAAATATAACTAAGTACAAGTGAGACTCGCGACACTAAACCAAGAAAAGAAAGGGGAAAAAGCTTTTACTCCACTCATTTTTTCCTCCACTCAATTGTAAAAACGTTACAACTTTTCTCGAGAGTGATGGATACTTTTGCAAAATGTGATTGCACTTTTGACGCATGTCTTGGACACACTTTAGATTTTTTTTTTTTTTTTTTTTACTTATCTGAAAGAAATCCCAGAGACCATTACTCGGCGAGGGTGTACTTACAGGTAGAGAAAGTAATTCAAAGGATGAGTCCCTGTGGCAGTCGACTCTTCATCATTTCATACGATATGGAATGAGGAAAAGGGTCACTTAGAGCAATCAACCTTTGCTAGCCAATTACGTCGAGTGGAGACTTGACAAGTGCTTTTCCAACAAGACACTGAAAGGGTTAAGAGGTCAATAGTATTGAAGTCCTTGTCTTTCTAGATTTATATAAAACTATCAAAAAGAAAACTTAACCAAGTTTGAACTTGAGCCAAAAATTTGTGAGTGCGTTTTTGCGTCAGCACAATGCAGTTTATTTTCTCCCAATAACATTAGCACAACCACAGGTAATTGTTAGCAATTGTAATCAAGATAATGAGGAGCTTTGCTACATGGGAAAATTGCTCTCTTCTTACACTGATTCGGTGGCTAATTAGTATTTTGGTCAGTATAGCCTTTTGTAAATAGTTGTGGGCTGGGTTCCTCCATCGAGGTTATTAATCAGGAAGCAACAATAAGGTCTTTTATGATGTATTGTAAAAGGACATCACCCCATTTTTCATATTGCACCGCCGTGCCGACGTGAGAGAGGATTTGGTATATCTTTACAGGCCAGTTGTGAATATAATCTTGGATATGAAATAGAAGGTGGTCTCATTTTTCAAGCTGCGATAGACCGAATTGAAAAATGAGAGTGAGGGAGATAGTGTATTTCACAGTATGTAATATTTCTGATGTAAAAAAGTCACCCGAAATGAATTTAGGATACTGATTTTCAGCATTGGGTGTGTGGATTTTTGTGGACGGGTAAATTTTCTATCTGCTTTGATGCCATAAAGTTTTTATGGTAACTTTATTAGGTCACATTTTATAGTGGGATATAATGTAACGCCATTATCGAAATTAAACGGATGATTTATATAATGGAAACTGCATTTCAAAAAAAGTTTTCTTGAGGTCTTAGAGAAATAAATATAAATTAATATTTTAAAGTCGGAATTTGTGAGGTTGTAATGCATTTGGTTATGCAAAATGATTACATACAGTTTTAAATCTTAAATTTATGGCTCTAAGATTGCAATAAATGGATTGTCTCTGTAGCTTTTACCAGTTACTCACAGAGTGGCCCTCATATCAGTAGATGCTGTCATTTTGCTTCGGGAAATCGTGCATCTACGATTCCAAGTAAAGCAGCATCAGCATTGATAAATGGTTAACTGCGATCAAAGCCGGATATTTGTTTTAACAAGCGTCTTGAATTTTCAAACATAAATTCAATTCCATTTTAACGTTTCTCAAAGAATAATTTAATGTAAAATTTACCAGTTTGAATCAGATTTGGCTACACTCCACATTGATTTGTGTCTCCGTGTGTTTGTAACGATAATTGCTAGACAATACCACAATTGCACAAATATTTGTAAATGCTAGTTACGTGTATAATGACCACTATTTGAAACTCTCTTATTGAGAGTTGAGGCATTCTCGCTAGAACTTATTCTTCAGACTATTGCTCTTCAAATATTGATTAAATGTCAAGTAAGATAACCGGGAAAAACCGTTCTTTGATCGGAAGGTTTTCTTTCTCTTTTTTTATTTCAATGAAAGGGTGAAATTGGGTTACAGAATTAAAGATAAAATACAGTTAAGTAAAATTTAGTTATTTAAAATTTAAAATGAATAATGCGATTTGGTAAAGCGTTAACTGAATGATCATTGATTTTGTTCTTATGCTTTATCGCCATAATTTTCGTAATGGATGGTAAGGACATGATTGAAAATAGGAGAAAAGATGAATGCAAATCTCCTTTCAAAATGATGAAAAATACATAGAGAATGGAATCCAATCTCAAGAATGTACTTCGCAGTCGTGGGAAATGTTGACTTAGTTTTTTTTCTTCTAAAATCATTTGGTTAATGTATGTGGAGTCCGTTAGGGAAAATAAAAATAATTGAAAAAAGATGTGGCAGTGTAAACACACTTTTGTGTCTATGAATAATAAATGAAGTTGAAGAGAAATATTGAGTTGACATTGTAATTGTTTTGTGTTAGAGTTACATTCTACTCTGCAAGTAAATTTGAACAATAAATTATTAGTCTGTGCAGAAGCATATTGGTATTTACATTAACTAGGACGAATTGTTTATTAGAGAGCACAATTACATTAGGATGCACGACCAGGGTCATCTAGTGGCAAGTAATAAAAGTGTTTATTGATTAGTTTACTAAAACTTTTCCAAACTGCAGGCTGAAAATACGTACGAGATTAATCAATATTAAACTACTTTATGATTCTGTTGGTAATCGCATTTTGTTTAATACGATAAGTTATTTTGAGATCTAATATTCTTTACTTTTTATATTTTCAATTTGGAAATTAACTGGCTGTTTCTATCAAGAATAAAATTGAAAAGATTGTTTGTTTTTTTTTAGTCATTTGATGTTTTTAACCAGACTCAACATTGCGGTTACATTTTTTATGAGAAAAAGCCGATTTGAAATAAGTAAGTGCTTGAAGCCCATAATAAGGGGATTTGCGCATTTGGTTCTTTGAATTAATCCAAACCGCTTATCATTTTTTCAATTGATAATATTGTTGCTGCTTGAAATGACGAGGAACTTACGACTAATTTTAGTCTTGACAATGAAAAAAATGATTTCAAGATATAAGGCTTATTAACCATTAAACAATTTGCTAATTAAATTAATGCATATGGATAACAGGAAATATTCAGCTTGAAAGATAAACAGGATTTCTATTTCCTGTTATATAAAATTTTACATTAATATTAATCAGCTACAGACACATCAATACAAAATAAGTATTAAGCAAATCTTGTTGATTACATTTGTGTTAGTTTTAAATTAATATTTTATGATGATGGCGGTTCTATTTTCCACTATAAGTGTAAAAGTAAACAACTGGTTTTATGGGTTTGAGAAAGCGGTACAGCATAATGAGTGTTTGGCTATTTTTCTTGTTAATTTATTGCTTTCTTCAGTACAAATCAGTTAGCAGCAATAAATGAGACTTACTTGGAGAATATAGTAAGGTTCATGAAAATTTCATCAGGGGAAATACATAATTCAACTGCCTTCCAAATGTGATATTGGAATGAGTTTTAAGATAGAGTTGATTTCGATGCAGTTTTGTACAGCGGTTTGTTCTATGGCAGAAGTTTGGAAAATTTTGTATAGTAATTATGCAAAATATCTCTCATGGTTTGCTGCACATGAATGATAAAAAGCCCCATGTAAACACGGTAAATGAAAGTAAACATGTCAATGCAAGAATAATTTTCATAATGTATTACCATTTCTGTCTAACGTTTGCAATGCACATGAGTTATTTACTTTAGGCTTGCGTGTGCATTATGACTACCGTATTATAAGATAGTTAAATAGTTAAATTGATGAATCGTATTCGAAAAACGTGCTGGGTTTCAAATTAATTATGTATGAAAAATAATTTATTAAATCTTCAAACCGATGAATGGTTAGAAAATGCCTTTTATAATCTAGATCAACATTAGTATTTAAATTTTACGTAATTGGATGTTAATTTTTCCGATATTTTTCACATTTCTTTGTTTTTACAGATTTAATTGTTAGAATTTTAGATTTTGTGTTTGTGTAATTTTCTATAATTATACGCGCATTTAATATTAGAATATTCATCTTTGGAATTTAAATTGATGTTTTTTCACTAAAAATATTCTCTGCGGTATAAACATTGCTTCACTACTTGATAAATTTTAGCTTCTATTTCCTCAGCTCACGTCAAACTCTCGGTGAAAAAATGGTGCGAGCAGTCAAGCATAATGGTTGGTGTAGTTTGGTTTCTACACATGTGTGCTGACCCATTAAACCCGTGAAATTCTCGACACAAGCACCATTTTACATATGCAAAAACTTCAGTTTGGGATTCATCTAAACAGTTCATCAGGGACAAGGCATATTCATATTCAAGAAAGACGGTGTGCAATAACTCTATTTCTTGTATAAGTTCATTTGAAAGAATAATCAAATTTGTTATGTTACAGTGCTGTCATGGCTGTGAATTTTAGCGTCATTTTTGGTTTTAAACTTTAAGCAAAAATGTTAGGATGAAAAAGAAAAAAAAATTCGATAATGAATGCTTGGGAATGAGCTGCTTTGATGTTTGTTGGATATGGAATTTAAATGAGTCTTTGAAATAGTGAGCCCCTTAAGAATAAATTAAACCTTGTTGTTGCAAGATTGAAAATTGAAGACTAATAAACTTTTTAAAAATCTTCAAGCCAACTACTACGTCGATATTTAAACCAAAAGGTCTTTTTTTAAAATAAAAAAAAGTACAGGATGGCCAATGATTACTGAAATAGTTTTACTTTTCTCTTTTAACCAATTACCTCATCAATTTGGTTAATAGATCTAATTTAAATGGCAATTTGCTAATTAAATTAAGTTTAGCCACGACGATTGGCCAAATTAAACTTTGATTAATTGCTGAACGTAATTAAAATCTTGAATCCGATTAAGTAATTATTTGAAATGTCCAAAGTGTATTTACTAAGATTGCAGAAAGTAACGATTTTCTACTACTAGCTGTCTATTATGAATGTCAATATTAATACGTATAAAAAGAATGGAAGTAAAGAAAAAATTACAAAAAAAAAAAACATGTTTCAATGTATATTATATTTCTTTTGGCAGTGTTCCATTTAGTTGTGTGGGTAAAAAGGAGTTTGTAACAACACTGGGAAATACCAATAACGTAAAAATAAAAAAGCGTTCTTTTAATTCTTTCTTGAAAAACCAGTTTTTTACTGCTTCGCGTTATTTTTTTATAAGTTTTTTTTTCTTTGTTGCGGTGGGTGGCCATAGTGACCACTAGTGTTGTGATGAGTGCAACGATTCGTGAAGGGTGGACTTTAGACATCCCGTCTTCAAGGATACGTTTCATTCACGCATTTGTAAAGAGCACTGTTTCAAGGCGGTAATATCCTTTGTTTATGAGATAGGAATTATACTTGGTATAATTTCCATACAAACCAGACTCACTGACCGTGACTCAATCAGCTAGGCGTGAATGACCGTCACGCATACAACCATCATACAACGAGTGTAGCGTTCGTGTGTTAATTGTTTAGCATTGTCTTTATTAATTTTATTTTAAAATTTTCTTAAAAAATACTGTGCACAGAGATCTCGTACGTGACATCAAAACAAAAACAATAACCGGTTTTATCTTTTTAAGCGCGCAAGGGGTTATTGTGAGACGTTACTGAGATAAGAAAGTATAATGCTTGACTTTCACATACGGGTTCATTGCTCGGTTTCTTACCTTGAGATGAAGTTTGTTCCATTTGCTACGCCTTTTCATGTATCTCCGTTCGAAGTCATCGTCCCAGAATTCTTTATAACGCGGCTTAAAATTGAGAGTTTCGTAAACTTTGTTAGTATCAATGTCCACTTGCGCCGGTGTCATTATAGGGCATGTGGCTCGCGTATTTTCGACATACACTTGAGGCTCTTCGTCGGCATTCCATGCCGATCTTATTACATTTCCTCCACCTACTCCTGTTCCTCCGTCAGTTTTACCTGTCCGCGCCACACCCAGCGAGGAGGAACTTCCCGAATTGATGAAATACATGTATAGGAGAAATGACAGAACCACTGCGCATACCAAAACGTAGCGCAGGGATCCTCGTCGGAGGAAAACCTTCATGTTGTGGGGAACGCTGCTCATCGTCTGCAACGTTGTGCGAGCAGCACGTGTGATGAAGGTGGGTGTGGTCCGTTCCCGCAAATCCAAAGCCTGTTATTTTGAAACCAGGTTCACCTGGCCATGCACCTATAGCTGAAAGGCGAAGGTGTAATTCAGGTGCGGTAAAGGTTGGGTTTGATGATGTTCAGTGTCGTGTTGTATGGAACACTTTGTGCAGCCAGCTGACATGACGCTGGCGGCTCTCAGATACTACTACTGAAGATGCAGATACGAGCATGCGCAATAGGTGTGGTTGGGTCGATTGTTTTGGATTCTCCGAGGGTTTGGGTTACAGCAAACTGCAAACTGGCTCCCCCTTTATACAGTGAAAAGTAAAAGAGAATTTGGAAATTTTGTAATTACAAGAAAATTCTCACACTAACACTTGTCCTTGACAATTTTTTAAAGAATTTCCTAGTGTTTATTTTGAAGGTTAACTTTTAATGCTAATTATCTTAATAATCTTTGTAATCTTCTCTTCTCTCTCCATTTGCAATTGTTTAGAAAAATAAACATATTAGTTTTAATTTAAAATTTATCTTTCATTTTTTAAATATTTGCTACTGCGAAAAGAAAGATAAAGTTCATATTTTTACAATTTCTTTTAAATACCATATATAGTATCAATAAACCTTTGAACTTTATGCTTGATAAAAATCACCTAGCCGTCCTAATTAACGAACGAATGCCAACTAATGATTCTGCGATTAATTAATTAATGCATAAAGAGGATTTGGTTTAAAATATTAAAATCCAAACTAAAAGGCTACTTGTTTTGCAAATTTGTAATATATTCTTATCCTGCGCTTAGATAAGATTTCTTTCTCTCTGCGATCAACGACGTTTTACGTAGGTAGGGACAGTGAACTTGGTGACTTTCCTGCTTAGCAGCAAACTTGTAGAAATGAGTTCATAAACCTCTACTACATAAAAAAGAATATTTGTATTTACCATCTATCATTATTTTTCATTTCATGTGCAATCAAAAGTTTAATCACGATATAATCAGATTTGTTTAAAAGCTTCAGGTTCGTGCATTTTTAATGTACATTAAATATCGATAGCAAGATTGATCAGAACGATAAACAAATTGATTAACAAAAATTCCATTTGTTGAAATTAAAATAGGAAGTGGAAGCGAATACTAAAACAAATCCACACTCAATCTCAAGTCCGCAAAAAGTAATTTGTTTTTTCTTTAAAAAAAATTCGCATCAACTTTTTTTCTCCCCAGTGTTGTTACTTATTAACTCTGATTTTTTTTTTCTAAATTAAATTCGCAAACACAAAAACACTAAGTCTATTTTATTCACAAGTTTTCTAGGAAGTGACATTAATTTGCACTAAAACAATAGGTGTGTTCCCATCTACATTGGGCAGGTGAACCATTTTTTTCCCGCCTTAATGAGCACGCGACGGTTTTTTTTTTCACTCTCACTTCTCTCTCAGTCAGCCACCTGCTCCCTCCCACCCACCCTTTCGCGTCTCCCTTTCCTCGTTCAAATGGCCTGTGTTCACGCGATGTCTTACGTCACTGATTTTTTTTCCTCCTCGAGGGGATTTGGTGCGGGGGCGTAATGAACACTTTTATCGCCTATGGGGAAGAAAAAGGAAAGTTAGGGTAAGATGGGGAGTGATGTGGAGGGTTGAGGTTGAATCACGTGATGCGTGGCTGCCATTAAAGCCCGAACTGAGTAATTAAAGAAGTTTTGCCTGAAAGATTTATCAAGAGAGAAGGCTTGGCACTCGGTCTCCAGAGAGGACGCTGTCTGTTTAAAGGTGACAGTAGCATTTTCTCATCAGTGTAAATAGCATCGTTAGCAACCGTGCTTTAGCTGCTGAGTTTTAACCTATCGCCACAAAAGTCACGTGACGATTATCGCCTTTACTAGGATGAACTCTGCTCGCCATAAATTGTCAATGCAAGAGAAACTCCGTGTAAATTGGCTTAAATGGCTTGGCAATTGAGCATGGTTTAAAGGTTGAATTTAGCACTTGATGCATTTGTTGTTTTCTCATTATTATAATTTGTTCGTTTTAAATTTTAAATTTGTTAGTTTAATTTTTTAAAATAATGAATTAACAAGAAAAATGTTTCTCAAAATATTTTTATTTTCCTTTGCTTTACTTCATGATTTAAGTGAGCTGAACTTGTGTGCCACTTTCCAAAGTGAGTACTTGACATAACAAACAGAACAGTGCTGCATTTAACCTTAATTTGAGTTGTGTGCTCTCCTTATTTCCATTGGCAAAGTGCAGTTTGTTCATATTTTTTTTTCTAATGTGATGTGTCTGAATCTCTATTGAGCGAGTACACACGTCTTTTCCTGTGCGAGTCTTAAGAGAGTCCCAACTCAATAATTTAAGGATGTTAGTTGCTAAAGGCACGCCTAGTGCACATGGACTTGATAGCAGCAAAAGAGAAAGTGACTTTTTCCTTTGAATTATTCAAGGCTTGTATAAGAATTGACCATTCTTTCAGTTGAAAGATAAATTTGAGTGCTTCTAGAAATTGTTTACTGAAGGTGCGTTTTAGAATAATTTGTTTATCAATTTAGTATCCAGATCAATTTCTTTTTACTGTCTTAACTGTTTTAAAGAGTTACCATTTATGTCCTAATTTTGCAGCTTGAGATGCTCGTACTTTGAGTTAATTCAATTCTTAGTTGATTAAATTAAGTTTGGGTTGGGTTCACACATTAGAGGAGAGGGAGCTCTGTAGAGATCAGCAGAGATCAATTGTTATAATCACTTATCAGTGGTTTTTGTTTACACTTGGACAATGAGGCGAGGAACTAGGCATGTCGCCGTTTTGTTGCCACGAGAAACGTCTGTGATGTGTACCTACTGTATATTGTGATGCTATCATGTCATACTTTCTCAAAAGTTAAAGCAATATCTTCTGTTTTTATTTTTGTGTGTTTGGGAAAGGCAATTGTCAAATTTGTGGCGGTGGGAATGTTCGAAGTAATGTTTTTTTTTAATGGTAAAGTACAGTAATTTGCGTCTTTAGTATTTATTTTTATAAGTATTGTTAGTTGAACTCTATTTGAGCAAATCTACTCGAAAGAAAATCCTCATTAGAGTTTGCGGAAAACAAAACTGTCTTATAACTTATAAATTCCATATTAATTATAAATTAGTTTTATAATTACCATGGAATTGAGAAGTTATAGGACGTAAGTTTTGATTTCCACGTGCTCTTTAATATAAATGAAATGGCAAATGTTAATTTCATTTCTTGGTAATTGACGTAAATCTTTAATTATTTTTGGTTAGTTGGTTAATTTTCCCACCTTTAAAAAGGTGTTTTTGGAACTAATTTTAAAAGTTTAATTTTTATCTTACATTATACGGCACTCTTCACTGCATTATTTTCCAGCTTAAGCACATAAGTAACGCCATCTCTTGAAAGAATTTCGTTATGACGCAGACGCTGGAAAGGTTTTGTTGAAAAGTTGAGAAAATTAAAGTTTTCGACAGTTTTAAACAGCGTGTGCCATGTGAATGTGATAACTTGTGCTTTACATCGAGTGATTTATTTCTCGTCGTACTTGTCTCGAGTTTAACTTTTAATGCAAGATAACTTAAGCCTAGGAAATATTTTGGCCTCAGGTAACGAAAGTGAAGTATCTCTTCACACGGTGCATCCACTCGAGAGCAATTAAAAGCCTCTCTTCATCAGGGTGAATTTTGCCATCAAATTGTGAGCAACTTAACAGTTCCTCAGTGGCTTCGTCTATACTGCTTGCAATTCTACCATGTTCAATATATTAAAGATAGTATTTAACTTAAAGACCGAAACTCATCTTGTAACTTAGTGGTGACTGAGCAGTTCTTTATTCATTTACTTATTTTAGCCGAAAGAAAAGTGACACATTGTTCGTTAAATAGGTTTATTTAAGAATGGAATGTGGTATTTATAGCTGTGTTTTTGGAACTACAAAACAATGCAGCCTTTCATGCTATTGGGAGCAGGCATGAGGAGTTTTGGCCTGACGAAATTCTTTGAGGAGCTTATCTCTCGTCAATTCCCAGTGATATCAAACTGCAAATTTCAGTCTGCAGCAGGGAGTAGCCCAGGGGTTATGCAAGTGGCTTATTGGATTACTGGCCTATTGTAAAATAATACAGCAATGCATTGAACTTGTTTTTATCTTGATATTTTTAGTCTAAAAATATCCGCTTAAGAGACATGTCATAAATATTCAATATCGATCATCTATTAAATAATTAAATGTCATTAAATATTTAAAAGTAAATCAGAAAATTAAAAAGGTAATTGTAGATAATAAAACAACGGTTTTCCCTCCTAAATTGCCTCTGGTGAGGAAATTCTATGAGTGATACTGTATTTGATGCAAATTTTGGTGTAAGAGGAAATCTTTAAAATTCGAAGCAAGGTTAAGAGTCGATCTAAAAAACAAAAAAGTGAATTATAAAAATTTTTATAGTTAAGAACTGGAATTTCTTTGGATATGTAAATTGAGTGGCATCTTAAAATTCAAATATTGCTTTTATTTATTACTCCGACACTTATTGTTTAGACATTAGGTTCTAGATTGAGTTAATTAAATTATACGCTTGCAGAGGATGTTGTTAACGCTATTACGTATCTACTCCTTGTTTTCAAGTTGAATAATTTATGTAGATGAAACTCAAGGGTAAAAGGCATTGTCGTGAATAAGAAGATAGGAAATTGTCTTTCCGTGATAAATTAATCAGCACTGCAGGTTTTCCAGCGACTTGGAGTTTTGCTTAAGATGCAACTCATGTTCTCAAACTTAATCGCATTTGTCCTCGTTAGTAAATGCCCAATTATCCGTTACGAGAAATGTATGTAAACAATTTCATTAAACGTTTTTTTTATATATTCAAGGCTATTTAATTTTAGTTGTAAGCAAATTGTGGTTTTTGATTTTATTTTAAAAAGTTCGATCACTTTAAATTAACTATAATTTGATATAAAAATATAACAAGATTGACAAATTTATCATGTGTTTAAAGATTAATGAAGATGCATTTTTTAAAAATCTTTAGCTGTTTGTCAAAAAGAAAAATGTATTTTCACTTGTACAAACTCAACTGCAAAACACTTAGTTTTCACTTTTGGATTAAAATTTTGCGATGGGAAAACGAATGAAGTTTATATCGAATAAGGGATTTTTATAACATCGTGTTATTCTTGATAAAATTTGGTCAAAGTATAAAAAATCAGAAATGAAATTGTTTTATTGAATTACCGGTGTATTATTTATTCATCGTGATGTCATTACTTTTTTTCAAATTAATAATTAATGCAATTTCAGACAAATTTTCTAAGTCAGTTTGTATTTTAGGCTATGCGTTTGGAAGTTAATTTAAAATATTTGTATAAATAATGTTTTAAAAAAACAACATTTCTTTAAACTGACAAAAAAAATTGTTTGTGGCTGAGCAAAATGAAAATCAATTTTCTAAAAAAAAGAAAAAATAGAAAAGAAAAGAAAGAAGTTTGAGGCGACATTGTGAAAGCCGCACCAAATGACCCTTTTCTTGTCACGGTTGTTTACTTCACTCATTTGACTTTCATTAAAAATGAATTTTGAAAAGAATGAAAGGAATAGAGGAAGTTGGAAATCTAGTTCAAACTTTTAACAATAAAATATTCACAGCCAAATTAAAGAAACTTTAATGGAAACTTTCAAACAATCACTCTACAGATGAAATTTAAATAGAAAAGAAAAATTAGCTCATATATAAACTTTTTTGAAATGTTATTTTGATTCCACTGCAAACTGAATGAAACAGAAAATTTGAACTGACAGTTAAAATAAAATTAGCTTTATTGTGTTACAAAGTGGGATGTCATTTAGTAGATTAATAAATGGTACAGTTGACTGTGTGACTCTTGAAATATTATTTTTACAACTTACTTTTAAATCAAACTTTTCAACTTTCTCTATTAAATCAACACCAAGTTTGGGTCGAAATCAAACTAAAGATTTGGCTTGATGCATTGCATACAGGTAATGATTTATTTGTTTGAGACTGATTCTTTAAGAACCTAAAAATAACTAGTAATTATCTTTACTAGTTTTTGTAGATTCTTTAATATTAGTAAATTTTTTTGAAGTACGAAAGACGACATAGAAATGCAATTTCCGGGAAAGAAATTGGGTTTGGGCGTGCGCTTCCGTTTCTTTTTGTATCTCTAGGGTATTTATCGATTGCCCTGCGATTATACACCTAACATTTAGGCTATATTTTAAAAATTCAAGGAATTTAAAATTATTTGAAAAATTATTTGCTCATACTTTATCTTCAGTAAGAAGTTTAACTGTTTTATTAAGTGTTTTATTTAATAAATGAGCTAAAGAAAATATATCTAGATTGAAATACCGATATGAGAACTGCTGCTTTATTATTATTATTTTTTTAATCTCGTGGGATTGACCTATTGACTGCAGTTGGTAATTTGACATCTACCTATTACAATTAGGTGGCGACGTGGTAACAAGAAAAGGCACTTGAAGCAATAAACAGTATAGCCAGTGTGTTGCTATGGGAATGATTGGGTAAAACGAGAAAAAATAAAAAATGGAAAAAAGTGATCCACAACGATGAAAGGAGAGATGAGATTAAAGCAATGGATCTGTCAGACCATAAGTATGAAACTTGGCATAAAATAAAGCAGCCTATATGATTGATGGGCATGAGAAGAAAATTCTCTGTTATTCAGGATTACGTTTTTATTTCATTTTACTTTTTAATTTTACATATGCGTCACGTAAATAATTACAAGCGAATATTTTCTTTTTAATGAGGATTTTGCCTGTTTGAAATATTGATTACGGGATGTAGTGATGAAGCATACTTCAACCTTTTATCTTGGATGATAAATGAGCTGAATTTTTATATATTCTAATTTTTTTTTATTTAAAAATACACCGGTATACAAAATTTTTATCAGGAAGTTTTATTTATTTTTATTTTAACCGTAACTTTATCAGTCAAGACTTTTAGTTAATGATATTTAATTCTTATTTGTAAATATCACCTTGATTGACATTGGCATGTTCTTCTATTGTCCGCCTATCTTTAATTGCCACACGCATCCTTTTTTCGTCACTTTTATAGCGACACATTCCGATATCACGCCTATTGAATTTTTTTTTCTCAATTTCAGAAATTTCTTTTGTTCTTTTTACCAGGCATCGCTATCTCTATTTTGATTAATTCGTCTCAGTTGAGAAGAATTGTCCGCCTACGTCAAGAGCAAGTTAAAAATATAATTAAAAGTTTTTCAACAACCGTAATTACATCACGTTATAACGAGTGAATAATCTAAATATTTTTAATATAATTTTCTATACAGCGCAAAATGAACAGAAACAGATGTACGAAATTATTTAATGGTGATACTGTGGAAAAAATTGAGACATTTTCAGTTTGCACTTATTCCAGTCTGTAAAATTTAGCTGTACTTTTCTTTGCAATTTACTTCAGTCGTCCTCCCATTTTCGCTAATTGATGTCAGAGAAAGATGGTTAAGCACAAATGGGTTGGAAAATGCTGCGTTCATGAATGTGTTTGTGTGTTAATTGGACTGACAAACTTGGTAAATTAAAAGTTTTCAAATTTGATAAAGAAAAGTTTGAACGATGTATTATTATTTGCTCAAGCTGAATTTTATTTTATTATCATTTTTATTGAATCACGTGTTATTTTCGATTGGATGACTGGAAATTTTACTTGGCCTTAGGTAAATGTTTCTAAAATTCACGGAACAAGTCTTGTAAAGTAATATCCATTTTTAAATTGAATATTAATCTGATTGATTAAAACACTCAATTTTTTTCGTATTATTTCGTTAATTTTTATGCTGAGTTTCTTTTTTTCGGGACTTTGCATTTATACTTTCGATTTAGATTTTTTTTTTTTTTCCTCAAAATTTGCAAACAGTTAAGCGTTCGCAATTGGCATGGGAAATATGAAAATTTTCAGTGAAGAAATTTTTTTTGGGGTTTGCATAAAAGAATCTCTCAAGAGAATCTTTTAAGGTGTAATATTACTTCTATGGCATTTTTGTTAGCAATTTTTATAGCACTCATGGGAAGATTAAATCAATTCAATCTCATATCAAACTTACAACGTTAGCTCAACGACATAAGAATTTGTTTTTAATGAGAAATTATAGAACAAGTTATTGCTTAAAATGTTTTGTTAATATAAAGAATCATAAAATCTGATTAAATTGAAGTCGCGGATCTTCCTTTAAAACCAAACCACAGTATGCTCACTTAAATATCTAAAATATTAAATTTTTGACAGAAATTTAATATATAAATTATATTCTTTTTTAAATTTTAAATAGGCTTCAATTTAACACCAGTTTGTACTTTTTTCCCCTCCCTTTACTTCTTTTTTTTGCATGTATTGGGCTTTTCTCTTTTGCGAGTCGATTGAAAATTTTGTCTGCTTGAAATATATCCTCATCCATCACTGAAAAATCAATAGTGAAACGCTGGATAGGCTTTTTGGCTATTGTTGATGGAGACTGCACCTCATTACAACAAAAGGAATTTATGTGACATTTAAAGCTTTCGTCATGTTGCAATAAATGTTAATCAACTTACACTCACTTCAATTAATCATCGAACCCATTGATGAAACTTTATGCAGCATTAATAACCGCAGGCTGGCGCAGTGTTGGCGTTGTTCGCTATATCGAGGGCAAGCAATCACCAATGTTTTTCCGTCGTTTTGAAATTCGTAGGGTAGCACCTGTCGTGGGGGAGGGGTCGTCATAAAAGAAAGGGAGAGATGGTGAGTGGAGAGTATGTCAAAAGAAATGACAATGGCTTTTCTTCTCTCAATTTCACAAGTGACAAATGGCAAAGCATTTCTCGGAAATTGTGCCAGGATTACTGTGTTGCCCTTTTTCATCTATTTCTTCAGCGACGTCACTTTTTTTTATTCGAAGTCGATGAGTGGAATTCAATTTGGTCATCGGGGGAGAGAAATTATTGTAACGACAGCTACTTGAATTGAGCGCACATTCTTTATTTATTTATTTATTATTCGTTATTTAGCAATGACAAGAATGTTTTCAGAATTCACTTCCTCTTGTTAAAATCATCTGACAACGGAAGGAAGTGGAAGTGGACATAAGTTGGGGTTGATGTTTTTCCCGCGATAGTTTGCGTGCTGCTTTGCCCACTTCCGACAGCTCCAACTTCCTTTTGGGTTTATTACCTTATCTACATTGTACAAGGGTATTTATGGAGGAAAAAAATTCATCTTTTTATAATGATGTGCAGTTAACATCAGGGCCCTTTTTTAAAAGAGATAGCTTGCTAGCAGTGCCCAAAACTAAAGATGTTCAAAAGAGTAAAGGTCTCTTGTGTGGCGTCCTTTAAAGGCTGTATGTATCAAATAGCAATTTACTGGAACACAGTTTCAATTTAAAATCAACATAAAATCTTTAGGGGGTTCTGGCTTTATTTTATGGCAACGTGCCTTAAGTTTAAATCAGTTAAAGAATAGATTTTAACTTTAAAAATTTTGATTTGTATGTTCTTATTTTATTTTTTTTTAAAAAACAAATTCTTTAAAAAAAAATTGAAAATCGATACTTGCAAGTCATTTTTGACAATTCTTAAGAGTTGAGTTATTCTGAACAGCATCTCCTCTTTTAGACATACAACACAAGATTTATAATCAGAACCAGAAATATTTGTACACATTTAGTGATTGTGTTTGCATTTTTTTTTTTTTTACTTCAAATGACGTTATTTTGATACTTCACATTTAATTAAATGTGAATGATTTGCAGCATTAGGACACAATTAAAAGGCAATGCACCAAAATAGCTACACAAATCACAGGAAATAAAATAAATTTATAAAAATTTAGAATAATTAAATCTGTTGTAAAAATCTAATTTACATTCCATTTAATATTGTAAAAACATTTTATAAAATTGATTGTAAAATGTGGTTTTAAAAAAGTATATGTAATGTGTTTTTTATTACAAATTTAGTTGTTTGTAAATTTTTCTTAAATCCAATTTTTATTTATTTTCTTTTCCTATGAATGTACACCTTTTTTTTCTGCATAGGGTAACAATAATCGATTGGCAACAATACTAACGAAGCAATCAATGCAGGTTTTTGATGTACATGGTATGTTAAAATCAACTATATAACTTATGTATTCAAACTTCAGAACGAGAAAGTGATTTTTTGCTCCTTGGAAAAGATGATATGGACGATTTTGGTCAAATATAATCTAAATTTACTTCTACATCAAGAGATCAAGTTACTTTCAAAATGGTCCCAAATTGGCCAAAATTGATTTAAGTTAAATCAATTTTGGCCATGTTGGGATCATTTTTATTCCACTTGAGAAGCAGCCCTGCTAGCGCCCCCCTCTGTTTATGTACTTGCACAAGTTGTGCGAGTACATAAACAGTCGAATCCAAGGGACGGCCAAATAACGCAGCTTTGAATCGGGGCCGGGTGGTGCCTGGTGGAAGTGTTTCAGCGGTCCCCCCCCCCCAAAAAAAAACAAAAACAAAAAAAAATCAATGTAATTAATTTTTTTTAAAAACAATTTTGCTAAAATCTAAGCAAAATATGGG
>JAQIXT010000237.1:0-5000 GCA_034700445.1 Stenotaenia linearis
CGAGCAACGAGTGACACTTTCGTGCAGTTCGGACGGAATGGGTTGAAGTTTGTCGTCCAATTTCTGGTCGTCTTCGTTGGAATTTGTAAAACAAGTTTGAAAAACATCCACAACTTGATCCAAACGAACGCTCATCAAATCTCGGTAAAGTTCCTCTTTTTCCTCATCTGTCAAAACGTTCCAGGAATCGAGTAAATGCGATTGTTCGAATCGAGCCAAATTTCGGCGCAAATCCTCCACGTCCATGACGATCCTTTCGAAAAGCAAAACCGAAATGAGTAGGTCGGTGAACGGAACTGGGGTTATCGGTGTGCCACTTACAACTCGTCTCGTCGACCTTTCTATTGCCTCGTACGCGTACCAGTAACGGCGCCGCGCCACGCACCTCCGCTTGTCTATGATTGATGTAATAATTTTTTATCTTTTCCTCTTTGATTGCTGGACTTCGATTTCGCACCGCATTCTATTTTCTCTAACAGCAAACACTGTTAAATAAAAAAAAATTAAAAATCATTGTTTTGTATTTACATTTAATTTCCAAGGTCAGATTGACAACTTTTCCTACTTCGATTCCTTGAGATTTAATCTCGTTTGTTTTGACCCAAATTCCGCGACATTCGCTCCGCTTACCTACTTGCCTTGAGTTGTCCGCGTTGCCAGTCAACAACCGCATACTTCTCGTATCCTGGTTGCTCTTTTCATCCAATTTAAATCAATTAGTTTAGGCCTACAGTGATGAGTTGTCAAACCGTAAATCGTGTGTCACCCAAAATTCCCTGCTCACACACGCTGCTGAGCTTGCGGAATGACAGAAAATTGATTTGCAACGTTCTATAGAAAGCACTCGAGAGTTTATCACACAATTGGTTGGAAATAATACGGTGGGGAGTTTGCAGTCCGACATTCAATAAATTTTTTTTTAATGAATCGCGGCAGGTAACGACATCTTGTGCAAGCGCAATGTAAATTCCAGGAGCGCCGTTTTTGTAATTTTCATTACTTTCGTGTTCTCTCACCACACAACGCTACTCCGAAAGGGCGGAGGGGAGGGGAGGAAAAAATAGGAAAAAATAAATAATTGTTGACAAGAAATTTATTAATAAAATAACATACGGTTAAACGGTTTCTCGTTTAAAATGAAAAATAACGAACCTAAAATTTTCAGTCCGAACGGTGACGACCACGGTTACGGAGCAGTCCTCGTGGAGTGGGATGAACCCTCGTAGACGCACTTCTTTATAACCGCATATCTGATCGTTTACAATCCATTAGCATTCATGTTATAGCCAATAAGCTCTTGATAAAGATGTCAGAAACTTGGGAAATGTACGAGATGGTCCAAGCCTTGATACAGGTATACTCGAATCGTTAAATTACAGCACGTTTCCAATCAAAGTTTGTTTTATTAAATTTCAGGCTCCAACTTATCATTTAATACTCGAAGGACTTTTGATGGTGATGGTCCTATGGTTGTTCTTTAGAAAAAGTTACGATCCTCACGAACGGACAATTTTAACACTTAAGGTGATTATTACAACTAATGAATAACAAAACGATTGAATTACAAAACAACATTTCACAATCATTATCTTTTATCTCAAGGAAAAAGAGGAGTTAATTGCTGAATGGCAGCCGGAACCTTTAGTTCCCGACGTAGACGAAAACCATTCGGCTCTAAGACCCAGAATTGTTACCAGGTACCTTTCCGTTTAAATAAACATTACGGGATTAACGATTTTTTGTGTGTAAATAGCAAAGTTGGAAAAATCGTCAACGTAAACGGGCGTCAATGCATCAACATGGCAACCCAAAATTACCTGGGAATGGTGGAAAATCCTCAAGTCGAAGTAAATATAATCGTATTTGTAAACATTCGTTTAGTTGTAAATCGTGTTTGATCAAAAGGAATCGGCACTAAAGTCCCTGCGAAAATACGGTGTCGGTTCTTGCGGTCCAAGAGGATTTTATGGAACAGTTGGTAAAATACAAACGTAAAACGATAAATTAACGAGGATTTCATTGGAAAATTGTTTTCTAGACGTTCACTTGGAACTGGAAGCGAAAATTTCCAAATTTTTAGGTACCGAAGAATCGGTTTTGTATTCCTACGGATTCGCTACGATCGCCAGTGCAATTCCGGCTTACTCGAAGCGCGGTGATGTCATTTTCGTGTAAGATCTGCAACGAGATAATGAATTTTTCCTCGTTTAACTTTGTTTATTCGCCACTAAAAGGGACGAAGGAGTCAATTTTGCCATTCAGAAGGGCCTGTCTGCCTCGCGAAGCGTCATCAGATTCTTCAAACACAACAGCACTCAGGATCTCGAACGATTGCTCAAAATTCAGGAAGAGGAAGACAAAAAGGTGGTCCGTCCATATTTCTTATCGATCCGATTTTTTTCGTAATCGAGTGTCGATTTCAGAATCCAAAAAAGGCCAAAGTAACTCGACGATTCCTCGTCGTCGAAGGAATTTACATGAATCACGGCGATCTCTGCCCGTTGCCGGAATTAGTCGTCTTAAAAAATCGTCACAAAGTTCGTTTGTTCATCGATGAAAGCATCTCGCTCGGTGTTCTCGGCAAAACCGGCAAAGGGATCACCGAACACTACGACGTTCCGGTAAGTCGATCGAAGAATCGATTGGCAAAATAGAATTTCTAATTAACGTCGACATTAAACGATCAGGTGGAGGAAGTCGATTTGATCATGGCGTCGTTGGAGTTTGCCATCGGCTCCACCGGAGGATTTTGTGCCGGGTCCTCGTACGTGGTCGATCATCAACGTTTATCGGGATTAGGATACTGTTTTTCCGCATCTTTGCCTCCAATGTTGGCTTCTGCCGCGACCACGGCACTTTCCATCATCGAAAAGGATCCATGTGAGTCGCTCCATTTGTTTTCGTGTGACAAACGTTGAAACCTTTTCATTTCAGCTTTAATAGAAACGCTGGTATCGAACGCAAAGTCGATTCACAGCAAACTCAAAGAGTTGAAAGGGTTAGAGGTGGCCGGCGTTCCGATATCACCCATCAAACATCTGCATTTGGCAAACGGTCACGACTCTCGCGAAGTAGAAACGACTAAACTCGAAAATATTGTTAATTACGTGAGTCTTACCCCAGATCTCGAGTGCTTATTATGGAAATTCTTCTTTTTTAATTCGTTCTAGGCCTGGGAATGCGGCGTGGCATTGACTCTGGCCAGTTATTTAGAGCAGGACGAAGTTCATCTTCCTCGTCCGAGCATTCGTTTGACGGTGAACGCGCTGCTCACCGACGAAGACATTGCCACCGTTATCGCCACTCTTCACAAAGCTTGTATGATTTTGTGATACGTTTTTTTCCCACTGTGCACTTATATATCAAACACCGAATCAAACCAAAAAGAAATCATAAAAGTCACTAACTATTCCACGAATAAAAATAAGTTTCTACGTTATTCAATTACGAAGCGAGTTTTATTGCAACTTTTCTTTGATTCGTGCAGTTTACTAACTCTTCCGGTGACATCAGAACCGTTTCTCCCGTCGTCAAATGATGAACTTCCACTTTGGGATTGGCCGCGAGAATCTAAACGAATTAACAAAACACTTAACTAATTCGATCTAATTTAGTAATTTTTACGTCTTTTCCAATGACTACGATGTACGGAAATCCTAATTTACGCATCTCCACCAATCGTCTACCGATGGTTTGCTTCGTGCGGTCGTCGACGACCACTTCGTTTTCCCATCCGGGACATTGCGTTTGCCTCTCGAATAATAACTGCGCCAAATCACCCGCAGCCTTTTCTTCTTTGCTTCCCTTCTACGAGAAGTCACGATTTCTTTTAACTACGTAATAAAATGAAAAAACTGTCTTACCTTTGGTGCGATAATACACATCCGATACGGAGCAATTTGCTCGGGCCATCGAATTTGATCATCTTTTGCATAAACCGCAATAATTGTAGCTAAAATACGAGTTAGACCTAATCCGTAAGATCCCATGACAACCGGCCTACAAAGAAATTAAAGTAGTACGTTCACGACCCGATTGTAAAGAATTAGTAAATGAATCTCACTGAAGTTGGTCGTTCTTTTTAAACTTGGCTCCAAATGGTTCGCTGTATCTCGTTCCAAGCAGGAAAGTGTGACCTAATTCGATACCGTTCTTCTTTTCTAATTGCTTCCCACAAACTGAGCACTTTGACTCTTCGGTTTCTTATGATTTTCCAAAAAATATAACGCATTTACGGAATCCACTTAAATCCTACATTCGTACGTACCTAATGTTTCCGCATTCGCTGCAAAATGACCTCTGCAGTTACCAATGATAATAAATTAACAATAATTTAAATTAAATTGGCAATATAGTTTCGTACTCGGGACAAATGACGAGCCTGTCGTCGCCAGCTTCGCTAATCACGTGATACTCGTGCGACAATGACCCTCCCATCGTCGCATTGGCGGCCCGAACTGTAAATTCCTTTTAGAAATTTATTTTACAATATTTGATTACAAGTTTTTACCTTTGACCACATTTAAACCCAAACTCGAGAAAAAGATTTTATACGCTTCGTTGACTATATTGTAACTTTCTAATGCTAATTCTTCCGACTCATCGAACGAATAGAGATCTAAACGATGGCAATGAGCAACTCAGTCGCAAAACGAGTCCACTATTACCTTTCATCAAAAATTGTCTACACCTTATCAGTCCTCTTTTAGGAGTCATTTCGTCGCGGAATTTATTCGTAATCTGATTGTAATAAAATAAACGTTTAATTTTAATTCCTTTTTAAATAATAAGGTACTTACTTGATATAATTTTAAAGGTAAATATTGTAAAAAGCTTCCTGCAGACTTCAATATTTGTATAGCTGCCTCTTCGTGAGTCTGCAAAAGAAAAATCACGTTAATGAATTCTAATATTCTAATGAATTCTAAATATTACTGGAGCTAATATATACTGGTGATTATTTCTATCTTGCAGCTTGAGTAAATCGCTCTTCAGCGATT
>JAQIXT010000237.1:7500-49456 GCA_034700445.1 Stenotaenia linearis
TTATTATTATTATTCGGCATCGTCATCATTTGAAATGAAAATTTGGTAATTAGTTGCCACTATGTTAAATCCTTCTAGTGCGCAGTCAACAACAAGATTATTAACAATTTAACAAGTGATATATATAATTATAATAATGTATTTATATCATGTATGTATGTAATGTATGTATGTATGTATAATATATATAGATATATATATATTATGTATATATATATATTTATATAGTGCTATCAAAACTTGATCCTCCCACTTCGACGCGTCGGATTAGTTTCAAGAGACTAAAAACTCTCGAGGCGCAAATTCTAAAAAAGTGGAGGAAAGAGGGAGGATGAGGAGCAGCTTCCTACTGAGGTAAAAATGGCCATGGCTATTCTCTAAATAAAGCACTTTCCTATCGAGTTCCTTATTCTAAAAAGCTACACATTTTTTCTCTCTCTTTTTCCTATCGTAACTCTACGCTTAAACTCCCTAAGTAACCAGGTCACTTAGCATCGCTACGCCTAATTAATAATATATTAACTTAACAATATAATAGAAATTTCATTTTTATTTCTCTTCTCTCAAATTGTTATTATTATTATTTGCATCGTATTGTAGACTGCTATTATTGCATAAGTTTACGTTATATACATTTTTTTGTTTACGTTTTCTCGTTTCGTAAAAAAGGTTTATCATGGCGACTACGATCTAGTAACTCTACGTGGCAAAAAGTCGAACTTTTTTCTCAGATTCTAAACTACCGTCTCGTTTTTTTTTTAAACAATTTTTTTTATGTTATGTGGTTTTTTTTTTTTTTCTTTTTAAATAATTTCTTATTTTTGGAATCAAACAAAGCAAAAACGAAAACGAAAAAAAATAAAATTTGATTTGTACTTTGTTTGTCGACTCCAAACAACAAAAGTTAGTAAAATGAAGTTGTAAATGACTAGCACCAACTACTCACTGTCAGAAAAACAAAAACAAACGTGTCGCTCGATGTAAAGAAGGGAAAACTAGATGGAAATCAAAGGAAGACACTAGAACTCGACCTGCAACCTCGAGTGGTTATTGCTACAACGTGGCGACCAACAATTTAAAAGCAAAACGAAAACAAAAGTCCTACGGCGCAGTCGCAGTAGGGTAAAACTGTAATCAAAACAAACAACCGACCGCGTCACACATGCGATTCACAATCCACTCTCGTTATTGCAATGGAAAAATCCACACGATCCGTCGGTCTCCTAACGAACGTCCTCGGCAACGAGTTCATCGCTTCTCTTACGACGGCTGAGGCTTGGTCGGCGTGCTGCTCGCGTTGCTACTCGACGTCGTCTGACCGCTCGCGTCCATAGACTCGTTGCTGTGTACCACGTGACCAAAAAATCGTTCTGAAACCGAGAGAAAAACCCATTAGCAATTTATTCTCGTTTTCGGACGAATCTCACCTTCACCCAATAGTGGTGGAGGTTCGTCGGGGTTCGAGCCCGGCATCAGTCCGGCCATCATGTTGTAGTCGATGTTTTCGTCGAGCGATATGAAAGGCGCGCTCCACCGCGGGATGGGCGTCGACCGCGGAGTCGTTCGCGGGGTCGTCACGGGCGAAGTGAACAAGCTCAAGTTGGTCGGACTGATCACTCCGCTCACGGCACTCATGTTTACGGCACCCATGCTCGGATACGTAAATAACTGTCGACAAAACATTCCGTTCGAATCGATCGAAAAACAATTTTTTTCAAAATCAACCTGCGCAGGCTGCGGGTGGATGTGAGTGAAGGCGTATTCCGATCTTCCGGACCCAGAAAACGATCCACTCAAAACGGATCTGCTCACGGGCGTCTCGTCGTTGCTCGAGGACGACCCGCCTAATTAAAAAAAAAAAATTCTTAAATTTGCCATCTACAAAAAAATTTAAAAAAAAAATTTATTTGTTAACCCGCGGAAGTAGAAGGCGGAGTGTTCGTCGCGTCTCGTACGCCGTTCTCCCGACGAGTCGATCCGTTGGACGCCGCGACCGCATCCGTCAAGTTGGGAGACGCGTTGGTCACGGTGGTCGTGGCACTGGTCGGCGAGTTGGCCGTGGTGGCAGTGAGTTCGCCACATTCGGCCGCTACACAACATCAAACTCGTTAAAAGCAACAAAAACTCGACCACGCAAATGAAAAAGAAACACATTTCAAAGTGACAGTCGGTGAACCAACAACAAAAAACCAAAACCCTTCGACTAAATTCAAACGCTTTGCAATCTTCTCGCCGCTGGACTCACCCGTGGATCGGATTATGGCGACGGGCCGTGCCATGGGAGGCGGTGGTGGAGGCGGAAGCATCGAACTCGGATAGAACTGCGGCAGCTTACTTTGCGTTCTCAGCGGCTGACTCGCCGAATTTTGCTTGGGAGAGAAATTGGACATTAAAAAA
The DNA here is from genome assembly GCA_034700445.1 of Stenotaenia linearis. NCBI lineage: Eukaryota > Metazoa > Arthropoda > Chilopoda > Geophilomorpha > Geophilidae > Stenotaenia > Stenotaenia linearis. The sequence goes on from JAQIXT010000237.1 coordinate 9,898, forward strand.
AGATTTTAATAAATTAAGATTAAAAAAATGCAATTTACTTGTGAGCTGCTATTCGAATTTTGGGCCTCTTGACAAACCAGAGTGACAAAATCAGAGAAAGTATCGTGTCCATTCTCCTGATACTTGTTCGGACTGCTGTAGTAGGCGCTCGACGACGACGGACCTGCAATGGGGTTGGAAGTACTCATGTTCAGACTGCCATGAGAAGGAATTCCTGAAGGAAGATAGAATAGAAAGACAACGTTCAACGCCAAAAAACATGACACCAAATCGGACCCACGACAATGAGAAATGAAAAATATGACATTCAACAACTAAATTGCCAGTTCAAACGGCTAAGCTCATCTTTTTTCATTTATTTTTAGCGCTAATCAAAATACTGTACCGAAAACCTAAATATATCTCGCCTCGAGAACTGACAACAATTTGGAAGAAAAAAAAAATAAAAAAAATAAAGAAATAAATAAAAAAAAGAAAAACAAAAATACTTTTGAGCAGGCAAAACAGCATTGCTACTTCATCCCTTTTTATTTACACTGATTCTTTTCTTTTCTTTTATTTATTTATTTTTTTTTCTTTCGTCGTATACAAATTGATCGATTTGCGGTTGATTTCATGCTCGACTGACCATATATCACACAAAAACATTCATCGAAATGAAAAAACAAAAAAGAAACGTAAACATGCCACATCGAGCATGCCAAGCAGCAAATTGTCGATCGACGTCCGAAAAATCAGCGAGTGCTTCCGACACCGAGAAACGGCTGACGACGTGTGAGACAACAAACCACATAAGACAACATCCAATCCAAATATATATATTATGATAATTATTATTATTAAATAACACAAAAAAGAAAATTTAACAAATAAAAATAAATAAATAAATAAAAGAAAAAGCTAAGAATTTGTTCAATTTTCGATTAAGATTACCTTCTCTACTTTGCGGAGGAGGAGACACTACAGTCGTGGAATGGGATCCGTCAGTAGGACTAGGCAAGGGTCCTTCCTCGGAGGGAGTCACGTGCAAACCCCCACCAGCAGCGACAGCAGGCGAGAAACCACTGGTGGGTTCCGACTTCAAATGCGTCACTCGGGGGGAATGCACAGGAGGAGGGCCTGCAAAAGTAGAACCTCCGGCTTGCACTCGGGTTCACTAATGCACCACCACGCTCCTAAAGACCTGACGGGGGAACTCACTCGCAACGGAAGGCAAGCGGGGAAAAACACTTGCCCCCATCGATTCTGTGTCAATTGTGTGTGTGTCAATGAGAACCTGTGAAACGGTTATCAAGACAGAATAACAGATTAAGAGGAAGTGATCGGTTCCCAATTAACTAGAAACATCCATCAAATCAACAAAAATTATAAATATATATATATATAACAGCCAAATCGTTAAATCAGTAACTACATTCCAAAAATTAATAAACACAATTCACGTTTGGAACGTAACTACTGGGGTCAAAATAAAGGAAAAAGAAAAAGAAAATAAAACAAAAGGAAACGAGAGAGAAGAAATTAGTGTTTATTGAAATAGTGGAAAACGAACACACTAAAGCCGGCTCAAATGCAAAAACTTCCTTTTTGTTGCTATTAGTCAAGAAAAGCAGCGGCATGAGCAAAAACAGAAAAGCGTTTCGTTAATAACAAGAATAACCGAGAAAAACGGACGAACGACAGATCAGATCAGATCAAAGAAGAAAACGAGAGAAAATTGCAGTGAATGAACCGAGAGGGATGAAGAGGCAATGCTGCCACAAGAAGAAAGAATTAAATCATAATAATAAGAAAAAGAAAAATATATAAAATTAAATTTTTAAATAAAGGACCCTTGTTCCCTGATTAAATTTTTTTTAAAAAATAAATAAATAAATAAATAAATAAATTTAATAAAAAGGCAGGCTTGGCGTATTTGACAACAACACCCAGATTTGAGTTTTGAGATTCCATTAACAAGGTAAATAGGGGTAGGTGGAAAAGATTTGGTCCCACACCACTCCTAAATTATCACGACAACCAAGTAGTTTGCCATCGACTGACACCGACTGATAGTTACCATGGTCCACGTCGCTTTGCCAGCCGGACGCCTGGTTTGCCACCAAGCCAGGCGACTGACCATAGTAATTGAGCTCGGCTTTGTCGCGGCCCACGTCGATCTCGTCGTCCGTCGACGAAATGCGACGCATTCGTTTGTTGCGGTGCTCCGGAGGACTGGCCGGGTGCGAACCTCGGCTCAAGCTCATCGCACCGCTCGAACTGAGCGCCGTTTGGTGCTCCGGCGGAGTGTAGCTGTTGCAGTAGTAGTTGGGCGACTCCAGTTTGATGTTGCCCACGTTCGGTTGCATCCCGTTAGTGCTTTGCATGATGGACGCTACAAAATCAAACCAATCGTTAGAAAAAAACGCTTCGTGTTACATGGAAAATCCACACAAAAAAAAACGAGAAGGCCGCCATCTTTACTGCAGGAAACAAACTTTCGACACTTTCGATGTGAGTGCTTCCGAACAATCGACGGTGGCCTGTCTCGATTTTTTCGTTTCCACGTGCAAACCTTTCGATAATCGCCACAACTCGACCGAGGAGAACACGCCCGTTGCCAAAATGGCGTCGCTAGCACTCACGCCACAGTACGGATTGTTTCCTGCAGAATCAAAAACAAAACAATGGCAACCTTCACTATTAAAGAAAGAGGAGGATTAACGCAATACCTTTCCGCTGATCTTCTTTCTCGTTGTGATCACAGTGAATGCCGCTCAAAGCGTCTGAAAAACAGCGAAACAAAATTATACAAATTCCTTTCGTTCGTCAAACCGTTTACCATGACTTTGGATGTAATTGGCCAGGTACAAATCCAACTCTCGGACGGATACGTTAATGTGGTAAGGATTGACACATAGACCCGGATGCAAACATTCGTGCGATTTCTCCAACCTCTCGCCGTCGGTGCTTTCGAGGGGAATCGCTTTGAACAAAATCACCATGACGAGGTCGAGCCGCCACACTTTGTCGGCCTGTCGAAGACAATCGATCCGTCTCATTTTCCCCTTCTGATCGGGATTGCTCAGCACGCACACGGCCGGTTTCTTGCCGGTGATGCTCAGCACGAAATCCTCCCGACATTCTTGCGTGATGTCCTTCCTCAGTTTCCCTAATAACCGCGAAGCCCATTTCTGTTTCACTTCTATTTTTTCGTTCTATCGGAAATACAAAACAAAAAAAATTTTCAAAAAAAAAATTCGCTCGTCGAACCATTTTTATTTAATTATACCTGTAAATCTTCTTTGCAACGCCTTTCCTCTTCCAAACTCATCCTTTTCTCGTGTTTCTTAAAATATTTTCGTTTGGCTGCTTGAAGATTAAACCACGTGTACGAGAAAGACTTGACATGGGGCAGCAGTGCCTCAATAAATGGATGAAATTCATCCTGAGACGAGAAGGGGAAAAAAAACAAATTAAAAAAAAAAAAACAGTAAATAAATAGTGAAAACGAAAAGGAGGAAGAAGAAGAAGAAGAGGAAAAAATGCATCTTCAAAATAACTCGGCTCATTTTAATAATCTTAATTTAGTCGATCCTAAAAAATGAGTCGCTTAATAGAACAAAAATGTTTCCGTTCCCTCGGGCATCGCTCGTAGGGAGCGACGAGCGCGAGACGTACGACCGAGCGATGTCCGAACGACGGTCGTTTAATCCTTGCCATTCCTCATGACGATCACGAGCGAGGAATCACTTAGTAGTTGAGGCCATATTGAAATGTTTTCACTGCTCGCTCGGATGCCACAAGGCCGTGCACGCTCGCACGTTTCTTTCGCAGTCTCCGTCGATCGAAATGCCTCCATTTATTAAACGGCTCGATCGCGATCGCAACGCGAGTGAATTTCCCAAATAATTGTGAAGCAAAGGCGACCATTTTTAGGCACGGGAGGATGGAGGCGTCGTTTTTAGCTAAGCCTAAACGCGATGTTCAGAATCAACATTTTCACTGCTTACCATGGTCATTTTCGGCACTATAAGCTCGATCGCAGTTAAAGCATCTCCATTACACTGCGCACTCACGATCCTTGTCCACGCTCTTTTTCTTTTTTAATTCGTATCCTGGGGATATTGCAAATCCTTCCCTCGGTCTAGTATGTGGCGTAGTAAAGTATTTTGTTGATGTTGCAATTTGCTAGATCCGAGTGGAGTGCTGCGAGTAGTGACGCATTAGCCATCAATCACGGGCCGCGTCGGCCAATCGGATTTGTTTGCGCGCAAAAGACACTCCCGATACGGGCAACGTGACAAACCGAGAGGAGGAGCCAACGTTTGATCGAATGACACCAAAACAGCCCGCCACGCCATTTTTGTTCCCCCACGCTCGAGCTGACGACAAAATCAACGAAATCTCGGTCGCCACGAATAAATTCCAAACTGCGTTCTAAACTCGTAAATTTACACCCGGTATAAATAATCTCGCCTCGTCGTCGAGCGCCATCTCCGAGCGACGACACGTAAATCCGCCGTCGGAAGCGCCGTTCAATCTAAATCAACGGACAAAAACAATCAAAAGTGGAGGAGTAATGTCTTTATTCCGTATACTGCATTCAACTCTCTCGCAACAAAAAAAAACAAAACAAAAATAATAATAAAAAAAAGGAATACTAACTACGACAAGAGGTAAAGCGAGTGTACAATCCAAAAATCTGTAATAGAACAATTGCAAGAGGGTAAAAAGAAAATAAGGAATCAAAACAATTTAAAAACAAGTGTATTCGATCCATTATAAAGAAAAAAAAGTAAGAAAATTGGAAATAAATTTTTAGCACGAAATAGGCTCATTCCCTCCAGCTTTGGTGAATCACTTGTGACAGTTCATGATATTGATTTACGAGCTAAGCATCATGCAGATGACGGACGAGTGAAGCGCACGTTCCTATGCAACTGTTTTAAATGACAGTTCCTAATTTTTTTTATTATTATTATTTTTTTCATATATTTTTTGGTTGTTTCAGAGAATTTATGAAGGATCGGAACAAAACGAACGCCGCCCCGCATCGTGTATTTTTCGAGCGACTCAGGCAGTTTGCAAAGACGGGAAATCGTTTTCGTCGTCCACTTTCGGTGCACTGGGCGTGCTCGGACTCTTTCCCTTCCCGGGAGTGCGCGGGCCGCGATCCGAGCGTGGCGTGCGTCCACCGCGGGGCATTCCGTTCGGCCCTGAGCGTTCGCGATCCCGATCCCCACCAACGCCGCCCATTCCGCCGCCTCCGCCTCCTCCACCGCCGCCGCCGCCTCCGCCACCACCACCTCCGACTCCTCCTCCGCCTCCACGACCCCCTCGACCGCGGCCGCGACCACGGCGAGAATCAGAAAAATTGATTTCGATGTCGACCAAATGCTTTTGGCGTCCACGGCGAACCACTTCCTCTTCGTCCTCCTTAATAAAAAAATTTACAAAAAATTATTAATTTCAAAATTTTAATATTAACTCTTGTTAATTCCTTACTTCTTCCGATTCGCCTTCGACGCTAACGACTTCCTTCTTCTTCAAAACGTACGTCTTTTTCCATTGCGAAGTGTCCTCTCCTTCGCCCGGTTTTCGCAAATTAAAATGCGGCACGACACGGTTCTTTTCCTGCTCGCGTTTCCATTCGTCCAGCGTCATTTGTCGAGGTTCCTCTTCCTCGTTCGGTTTGTTTTCGTCGGTCGCCGGTTCTCCACTCTCTCCCGTCGTGGTGGTCGTAGCTGTCGTTTCATCCACCCTGCAATACATTTTTTTTAAAATTAAAAAAAATTAAATTTGATTGAAAACGACTCGATTTTACTTTGCATTTTCCGTCGTTTGTTCAGTGGTCTCTTCCGTACGATCCGCCCAATCGGTATTTTCCTCAGTCACAGCCGTATTGTTCATCTCGCTGCAAAAATAAAAATTAAGAAAAAGAAGCCAAAAATAAAACATTCGTAACCCCAACTGAACTCGTGCGTCCCCCCCATGCGCTAAAAATAGCCGAATCTCCAATTTTTGACAAAACAAAGATTTTTCGCACCTCAAAAAAAATGTGAAAAATGCGAGATAATCCTTTTGTTCAAAGGATTAACCGAGGATTAGCACCCACAGCTTAAAACGTTTAAAATCTTTTACATTCTTTGAAATGAAAGGGGTTTAAATTTCAAACTCACTCCATATCGTCCTTGACAGTTCCCCAATTGTGCGATCCAGCGCCGTCACGTTTATCGAACGGTTTCACACTGCTATCAATCAAAATAAACTATAACAACTCCACCTTAAACGTCGTTAGTTATTCACGCACCTTTTGTCGCTGCCACTTTGGCGATCGTGTTCCCTTTTGCCGCGGTTGTCGAATCCGCCACGACCACCGCGTCCGCGTCCTCCGCCGCCACGACCGCCTCGAATTCCGCCGCGATTGCTTCCACGACGTCCGTCTCCGTCGATACGAAGTTCGCGATCGCGATCTCTGTAAAACACAAAAAGCAATTAGTAAAAAATTCCGTCCAAATTTTAATTCTTTTGTTCCCATACGATCCTTAAACGGTGACCAATTAAATGGACCCATTTTACACATCGTGGAAATTACTCTCCCCACGTTTGCACGCCGAGTTAAAGTAAACGATTAATCTCAGCCGGCTTTGGTGGGCTCGTCCTGTTTTTATTTCATTTTTTTTAAATCGCAAATTAGTTTTAACCTGAATTCGGTGTTGGGCGGCGGTGGACCTCGTTGTTCGTCGCGGTTTCGACGATTTTTCCTTTCTTCCAAGTCCTGGGGAGGATCTCTGGGCGTATTGCTGAATTTCACATTACGCTCAGTTTGCGGTTTCTGAGAGCGGATTTTGTTATTTTCGGGTACTAAAAATAAAGAGGGACAAACATAATGAATCGAGACGGACGCATGGCCGTTTGTGCATGCTTAATATTTACCTTCCTTTTTCGGAACGATCTCATGCGTAGTTTTCGTCGGAGTGATTTCTTTTGTTGGTTTCTTGTTTTGCGTGACCGTGTTGGCCTGTGGTTGCTGTTGCTGTTTGGTTTTAGCAGTCGAGCTCGGCGAAACGGGCGACGCTTTGGTCGTTTTATTTTCTTTCTCGTGAAGTTTGTGCTCCTTCTTCTTTTCCCTTTCCTCCTCCTGCGCTTTCAACAGTTCCAAAGGATCCTCTTCTTCATTATAAAAAAGAGCGTATCTATTTTTCACTCCGATTCCGTATGTGTTCTCCATTCTCAAATAATCCCCTTATTCGAGAGGATGTCGATGGATTTTTTGGCCCTTGCCAGTCGTTTGCAGCGACAATCATCCAAAATGGCGAGCTTCAGATTCCTTACCGAAAGGAAGCATGGGACCCCGGAAGTGACATAAATCTCCCTCCTCCGTTTGTTTAGTGACGTCAGTTTCTGTCGACTGACAACGCTAAATGTCACATTTCTTTACGCTACTTAATTCCCGTTTTTATAATTAAACAAAATAAAATGGAATTTGATCGAAATAGATAGAATTATTAAAAAGTAATTTTATTCTTACCTTAATTTAAGTATTTAAGTGTTTGTCTAATTTTATTCTCGGGTGATTTTTAACCAAAAAAAGTCACGTGACATTAAATGCGGACTCAAAGCGCGGCACGAATTCGCGCGGCAAGTTTTAGCTATTTAATTTGGCGGGAATTTGCGGCAAGTCGACAACGAGGAGCTGCGTTTGGAAAGCGTGAAGTCAGAATGAAAACACCGACGAAAAACGAATGGAATCGGGTGGAAACGCCGCAGAGACATCGTCGTGGCGATCGCAGCGTGGAAACTAGTCCGGCTTTGAGCAAAGACGCGGCGATTTATCCGTGGAACTGGGGAGAAGGAGCGCGAAGAATACAACTAAGTCCGAGTGGCGGGAACGAGCCGATCGACGAACACGAACAAACGGCCAAACAACAACGACAATCTAATTTGAGGAGAGGAAGACCTCGAGCCGACAGCATCACCGGTCTCATCCTGAAAGGATCCACTTCACCCAGCAACATTAAATGCCAAATATGTAATCGGGTTTTCCCGCGCGACAAATCTCTTCAAGCACATTTACGTACTCACACAGGTAGACAAATGACACTATTTCCGTGTGTCGACAAGTTTCTAACGCACGTTATTTACAGGCGAACGTCCGTATCGTTGTGATTTTCCCGGTTGCGATCGCGCTTTTACACAAAGTGGACAATTGAAAACTCACCAAAGGTTACACACGGGAGAAAAACCGTTCGTTTGTTCGGCAAATGGTAAATTTTTTGTCGTAAATAAATCGACCGAATTCGCTAATAAAAAACGTTAATTCTAGGCTGCAACAACAGTTTCGCTCATGCAAATCGTCACTGCCCGCTGCATCCATTCGCGACACTTCATCGAGTGGAAAACGATGCGCTCGACTCTAGTCCGACCGGTACCAACGAGAATTGCAATTCAGAAGTTATCAAATGGCTGGAAAAGTATGCAACGAACACATTGATTAAGTCGAAACGAGTTAATAAAAGTGAATTTCGCAGGTACCGAAAGGAAAGAGCGGAAAAACCGACGAGCAAATTGAGGGAGCGCAAATTAAAACGAGAATTGGATCAACAAGCGTACTGGGATCAAATCAACTCTCCCGCAGAAAAAAGTGCGCGCCAAGACAGTCCCGGACACAACTTGAGCGACAGCACGGACGAATGGCTCGGCGCACTCGCACTTATCGAGTTGGCTCAAACGAACACGACTTGTCAGCCTCTCAATTTGTCGTTTCAGAAATGATTTGTAATTATTTCCAATCACACCAATATTTACATTTGCACATAATTTCGTTTTAAATATATGTAACATACGATATTTTTTTAATTGATAATTATTAAACATTTATTCATATAACGAATATGATTGATTTTCTTTCATATTAAACATTCTTCGGCAGGATATAAATCGCTTAAAAGTCTATAGACGTACGAAGGAGCATTTCCACCTCTGCCGGAAAACGAGAGAAAAAAATCATTTCCAATGAATTTTGCCAAAATATTAGTACGGTACTTACATGTTAGAAATAAACGACGTGACCAAGTCTGGAGGAACGTAATCGAACATGGGATTCGCTACTGTCAATCTGTTGAAATGTAAACCCTGGCTGTAGTTCAACACCGGATGCGACGACGCGATTTTATTAAACGCGTCCTGATCGGAGCAATAATAATCGGGCGATAATTTGAACATGGCTGCACATACTATTAACTAAATCAATGAAAACAATTAATTAATCAATTAATTAACAATCAACAACGATAATTATTTACAGGAACTGAAGAATATTTAGCTGCGAGTGCAATTGCGTGACTTCCATTCGCAGCTTTTAATCCTCCATTTGCTAAAATGATATCGGTTCCTAAAATCACTTTATTCACGCGTGACATGACAGCAAAAATTGACGAGTCAGTAATAACAGTCACTTTGATGCCCTCCTTCGCTAAATCCTTCGCCATTTCTTGTCCCTGAAATCGACTTTTCCTTTAAAATGTCTCCTCGATTTTAAAATTCGAGTTAAATTACGTCGTAAGTCGGCGCGTGTTCGGCGACGATCACTTGAAATTTCACCTTCTTCGTTGCTTTTTTGAAGAACGCTAGAACGGTTTTGGATTTGCCCGACGTCATTATAACCTCGTCGGCGTGGATGTATCGAGGAGCTTGTGCGGCGATGTTATAAGCGCTCGATTCTAACTCGACCAACAACTCGCTGATCGCGTCTAAAATCGCCACCTGATAAAATAATTACGGTACAATCATTTCTATTTTCCCTTTTCTTTTTTTTCCCAAGCGTTTTACTTGTAATCCGTGCACAGACATTTGTTGATGTTGTAACGGAGCGCCGTGTGATGTGGTCAGCATTAATTTCTGCAGAGATTCTTGATGTTCGTCGGGATGACTGCGTAAATAAATCAATTAACCAACGAATTAACTCGACTTCCTTGCACGTTTTACCCCGTCCGTTCGTCTTGAATGATTTTAAGCACTAAAATAACAAAATGTAGATTTTTAACTCAAAATAAATAAAATTTCTCCTCATTCTTGTATACCTCTTTGCACCATATTCCTAACTATACTTTCTTCAGGAAGAGCTTGATTCAATTTCTGTCCGGCTGTCTTGATGATTTCCAACAATTTCCTGTAAATAAAATTACCAGTAAGTGTTGTAATTAATTTTTTACATCTTATACTCAACTCGGCTGGTAAGTCGACGGTGCTCTCCACTATTTGCTTCAACATATCGACAGTCTTTCGAGCCATTTCGTACGAAGAAAATAGTTTCCTGAGGTCATAAAAGATTGAAATTGTGTTCACGAGGATTGTCGAACCTTTAAATTACCCGGAGAGTACGTCGTTTATAAACGTGGATGTATTTTGCTCCAACATTTCATCATACGCTTCGACCGAGACATCCATTTTAGCAACAGTGTTGTTAGGTCTCCATCTGATAGCGCCGTAATTATATCATTAGCGCCATCCAGTGGAAAATCGTCAAACCTTTTTCAAAATAAAATCTTGTTTCTTTTACTTTCGAAAATCAAGAAAAAAGTAAGTCAAGGTGAAACGAGAGGATAAAAATCATTTTAGTTTATTAAAACCAACAATTTCTGCTCGGTTTTCAACATTCCGAACAGACTATAATAACAAAGTTATCAGAAAATAAAATTTAAGTTTTCTCTCATAATCACAATTCAATATTTAAAGGAACCCTAATTTCGGAATCAAATTTAACAACGCATTTTCAAAATGGACGGCATTACATTTACAGGTAAAATTCATGATGTGACACGTAACGAGTATTAACAGTCAAGTATTTTGCCGAGGTGATTTGGACAATTATGCAAACGACTCTACGAGATACAAAAAAAATCACAAAACCCTATAGTCGCTCAAAAGTTGGAGAAAAAATTGACATAAAATATATTTTAAGCGATTGTCATCAATAGGTCAACGAGTGGCTTTAACGGTGAAAAAGTAGATTGTACGACTGAAAAACGGCTGAAAGACACAACTGGTTTATGACAACTGATGCAGTTGATTCTATTTAAGTAAAAACAGCTGGTTCATTTACTAAACAATCCACCTTTCACTTCTAAAATAGACGGTTGGTTTTCGAGAATGTTCAAAAGCATACCATCGATGTACAATTTGAGCTTTGCGTTCACGTCCTGCTGATCTTTTAATTTCTGCGTAATCTGGAATGAAAAATGGAGAAAAATTATGGAGAAAAGCTAAATGGCTCACACTCGTACCTCATCTTTAGTCATGGCATCGAATTCCGCAGCCAACGAGTTGGTCGTACCGCTGTGCAACAAACTTTTCCCTTCCTGGATGCTGCAGTTGAGCAACTGAGCTTGCAACTCGTCGTTTTCATCCTTCAGTTGATGATTTTCCTATTTTTCGATTGAAATTGTGAGTAAAATCGAACGAAATGAAATATTAAAAATGTTTCGTTAGTACCCTTTTCATGCGTGCCAGCTGCTCTTGCAATTCGGCATAACGCGCCGGCAAATCCGCGACGCTGGGGCTTCTGGCTCTCGTCAGACATCCCATTTCCGCTTTATACCTTCGTAACTCTTCGACTTCTTTGGTCAATTCGTTTATTACCTAAAACAAAAAATTTATTTTTAAAAAAAAATTGAAAAACATTGAAAATTTTTCAAAACTCACTCTTCCATCGTTTGCACGCGTTTGCTGCGTCTCTTCCCGTTCCCGTCGACACATATCCTGCAACCTGCGACTTTCTTCCTGTGCGTTGGCCAACGTAAACTCCGTTTCCGACAGTTGATCCTGCAACTGCATTTTTTCCTGAGCACAACAGAAATAAAACACCGATTTAGTCCCGACAGAAAAAGAAAAACAACTATTTTTAAACTCACATATTTAACTTTATCCAACTGCGACCTTAACCTGAGTAAATCGGCATTCAGCTGCTGGTTTTCCCTCTCCAAAGTGTGCAACCTGAGCGTAAACGACTCGATCTCCAAGCATTTCTCTTTATCCTGCCGCGACTAAAAACGGAAAAACCCTCATAAATCACTGAACGATCAATTTCAAAACGTTCGATTTACCATGATGTCTTTAAACCTTTGATGTTCCTCGCGGATGCGATCTTCCGAGCGGATTTCCACTTCGCGGATTTGTTCCTCCAACGAGTGTATTCTATTAAATTAATTTTTTAATTACTCTCGAATCCCATAAAAAAATTCCACTTAAAAGATGAATAAAAAAAACTTGACATTTAAATTCACTCCCATACCTGTGACTCAGCAACGCAAATGACAAGATTCGGTAAAAATAGCTCGGAAAACGACTCCACCCTCGATTTTTGCCATTTTTAATTCCTCACCTGGCGCAGCAATTTCGTGCGCGCTTCGGCGATCACGGCATAAAAAGAAGGACGTGTATGTCTGAGCGGCGCTTTAATTTCTCTATTCGTTGCTCCGCTTGTTGACTCGTAGCCAAGCTGGCCTCGGGCAACAACACCGAACCCACCAATCCCACGTGTGGCATAAAAAAAACACAATAAAGGCCGTTGCCAAGCGACAACCCAAATCTAGCCTCTAAACGTCCTCTCTTTTTACACCCGGAAATTGAAATTCATTCAGTTTACCTGGCCATAAGAGAAGCGTTTTCTTGTTTCACTTTATTGTATTTCTCTTCGCTGCTCGTTTGGCCCGTAGCTAAAGCACTTATTTGGTGTTGCAACTCCTGAATCTGAAAAAAATAATTAAAAAATAATTAGATTTAATTTTTTAACAAGATCTTAATTAAAAATACCTTTTCTCTTAAATCGTATACATCGTCTTCGACGTTAAATTCGCCATTCATTTCATCCGAATCGCAACTCGAGCTTCGACGACTGCTGTTAAAACTCGAAGACCGACAAACTTGTCTATAAAATAAATTAACGAACCCTAATTATTAAATCGATGAAGGAAAAAAAAAACCAAAATCGATTAAATATTCGCATCAGACACACGTGTTTTACATCGATATCTTTTCTTTTCACGAACAATAGACTCGCAAAAAAATCTTTTCACTCGCGGCAAAATAAAAAAATTCAGGAATGTACTAGACTAGTCCACGAGTTGCGAGGGAGGTGAATTCCCCCACCATTCAACAGCTCCCGCTCCCATCAATCACTTTTTTCATCAAATATTTTTTTTTTTCAACAAAAAAAAAATCACGTATCCTGTAAAAATGCAGCGAATCGTAACAAAATAAACGAACAAATGTAAATAAAACACGAACACGAGTTGAATAAATCACACAAATGCAAAGAATTAAGTAATTTTTCTCAATTCGTAATCCTTGACCCTTCGCTGCACCAAATTGAGCATTGTCCATTTACTTAATCTCAGACCTACAAATTAAAAGTAGCACGAGCAGGTCAAACGAGTCGTGGGACGCTCAATTTGCATTGCGAGGCCAACCCACCGAATGGAAATTTAACTTTTAAAATTTAACTTTTGAAAAATTTCAAAAAGTGTATCGACATAAATGAATTTAAAAGCCATTACCCGCTTCGTGGATTCAAGGACGCTTGTTTTTTATCACTGAAACGAAACAAAAAAACCATAAATTAAACGTCCACGTTATTGCCGCTCGCCTATTTACCTCGGCGACCTCCGAAGACTGTTTCGAAGCCACATATTCCTTTGACGAAATGGTTGTTGCAGCCGATTGGGACTAGAATCACTGTTTACGGATAAAATTTGGATAAAAACACAAACAAAAACGTCATTCCAGTTCACTCGTGAACGTTCACAGGCGTAAAAAATGGTCTCGTGAGCGCTCGCAAGTGACGTAGAAAATGGAAAAAAGTCGAAATTCTCACCAGTTTGCCATTTTTTCGTCTGTTTCCCACTGCGAATCGCCAAAACATTCGTATTTTTCTTCGTTATCGCTCAAACTGAACCGAAAAAACCAACCGATTAACAGATAAGCCTTCAAAGAATAATTAAAAAATTACTTACTTGAGTAAATTTTTCCTATTCACGTCCGGCGATCCGAGACAAGCAACAGGTACGACTTCAATGGCACTATCGCCGTCCTGCGAACCTTCCACGGGACTCTCGTTGTTTCTCAACCGCGAATTCGTACTGGCCATCACGTCGTCCAAATTGGCCACGTCGTATTCGTTGTACGTAGCGCAACTCACACCGTCCGAACACGGATCCGTACCCTGAAATCGCAGACGAAGAAAAACAGCTGTTACTTATCAAATTTCTTATCGAGTTACGTATCGAATTCGACTCCGACCACCAAAATAAACAAATAAAAACCTCGATAGGCGACTTAGGTATGTATTCCATCTTTAAGCCTTCATCTCGTCAAAATCTCGTCCGACGACACGGATCCGAGCGATAAACGTCTTGCCAAGCGTCGGTACCGTGTGTAAATACTCGTGATTGGTTGGCATCCGACGCTTCGCAACTTAAGTGCCAGTTTTGCCCGAGGCTCAACAAGTTTCCTCTTTCTTTTGAACCAATTAAACACGCCACAGTAAATTTAATATAGCGGTATTCGAATTTGAACGTTGAAAACCATCGCACGCAACCAAACATAAACAAAGCAAAAAAATTACGTAACGAAAATTACCTCCATAGTCATGGAATCCTCGTCGCCGTTTGCCGCCACTTTACATGTAAACAAAATTATTATTTTAATTAAATTTCATTTTCTAAAAGTCATTCCATTTAATACCGTGCGAATTCACGATTGATGAAACACCGCGGCAGAATTCTTCGAATTGAATTACACCTGTACCTTCGGGATCCATAACTTGAAATAAACATTCCACGGCCTGTAAATAAATAGCGTTTTAATTATCGAAATTGCATTTAACGCGTTATTTGGATTAAATTTCCGCGCAAAGGACAACAGCCTCGTTTTTCGATCGTTAATCGTTTCCGCAACGGAAACAAAAATTAAACGAAATAATCGAATGTCGCGAATATTTCAAATAAAAGCAAAAAAAAATTTTTTTATCTCCCAACAACTATTGTGTTTTATATCTAATCTGTAAAAGATCTTGTTCTAGAAACTGTAGATTAAAAGAATGTAATAATAATGATAATAATCGATAGAAAAAATGACATTAAGTAGAAAAAAATTCCGAGAACTAAACAACCCGTGTTTTCGCGTGTCATTGGCCAATTACTCACTTTTTGACCTCAAACACGTTCGTTTTTTAATAAATGCAAATGTCCTTACGTCGTCGTCGGTGCCGAAATATTTTTTTCCTAAGTTGTCAAACTGTTGTTTGGTGATGTACCCGCATTTGGCTTCGTCGCACAGATCGAAAACCGTCCGTAATTGAGCTAAATATTCTTCCGAGAATGCCATGGAAGATTAATTTGTACTTTGAAACTCGTCGCCACCATCACACAAACGTAAACACGGTATCTCTGCATCGACTCGGTGCTCTATTTGTTCGGTCGTTCCGTACCGTACGATACACGCTTCGATCCCGTCCGGTGTCGCCGACTCGCGGAGGAAAAGCTAACTTTTCATACGTCCCGTCTTTCCCGCCATCTATCGCTCGCGCCAGGAACTCGTCGATTAGTTTAAACTCATGTAAAAAATTCAGTTTATTGAAAAATGATTTAAAAAATATGAATACTCGTTAATTGCGATCATGATCCTTGTTGCTGCGTATCTTAAAAGCACTTTCGGCCGAAGTTAAAATTATATTTTTCACTCCGTCGGCGGAGTTAGGTTCATTCATCTTTCTTGTGCGATTACACAATCATCATCGGAACTGTGAAAAAAATAACAACTAAATTCACGAAAATTACAAACAAAACAAAACAAAACAAAACAACTTTGCCGGCGTTCATTCAAACTTGGCTACAGCGTCCTCTAACGCCACTTTTTAGAATTTTTTAATTACGAATAATCTGATTTGTACGGTAGCCGACATGGACGCAACTCAAAATGAAAATGATAATAAAAATTTCAAATAACAAAACACGTATGAAATGAGATAAATTAACTCATTTCCAATCATTACCAGCAAAAAAATAACAAGAAAATAAAATTTTAGTAACGTGAAAATCACAAAACCGGATGACCAAGCCAGTGTAAATGTCTGTTAGGAATAGCCTAGTGGTCTGGGTGACACCTAGCAGACATAAGTCTCGAGTTCGAATCCCTGAGCTGCCTTTAAAAAAATGGTGGCGAATGGGTGAAAACGAGAGATAAGTTCGAGGAAAGAAATTTTCTCGGCGGCGGTGGTTAGGATAATCGGGGTGGGTTGGGACTCTTTTTTAAAAAAATGGATTGAGTTCAGTTCTCTTATTTTATTTTTTACATCATCCCCCTTCTATCGCGCACGCGCATGAGAGAGATAGGTTATTTCAAGCAAGACCACCTTCAGATTCTACTAAAGGTGGTCTTGTTTCAAGACCACTCTCTTTTCCAGCGTAGTACATAAAAATACCACGCAGAATAAACATCTATTTAGATTTCTATCATTATAATCTACTTGATTCCATTTGCAGGTTACCTATATACAACCTGCCAATTAATTACTTATTATTAATGTTTAATTAATAATTATTATTTAGATCATTATTGTATTCGTTTACGATTGTTAGAATTTAACTATTTACTTAATTATATTATTTTTCATTATTGTTATTTTATTTTTATTGAAAAATAGTGCGATTGTTTGTACTAGGTTGATTGAAACGCCACTGCCGCCATTTAATTGTACTTTTTTTTATAAATTAAAAATATTTTCGTAATAAATGTTATTGTTATTGGAATAAATGCTACTTTTGATAAATAAATTCTATCATTAACTAACGCATTGCATTGTGTCGTTGGACATTTTGGATGTTTCGTCACGAGTTTGCAATGTGTCCCTGTCGGCCACCGTAGGTTCGCGCTTATCTGCCATATTGAACTTGTGACTAGCCCAGGAGAACTTTAAAATGGTACGAAAATAATTGTCTTGTCTCGTTCTTAAAATAATCCGCCAGCACTCAAAATTCACATCCTGCTTCGTCATTAACTCACCTATTTTGTGCGCGTTAAATTACGGATCGAAACGGCGTTCGTTCCTAAATTTCCAGGTTTGCAGGTTGTTGTTGTGGTAACGCCTCTCACCCGATCTTCTCTTATAATTTGTATCGCGTAACGCTCGTTAATCGCACGCTTTCGTGGATTTAAACCGACAATTAAACATGTCGGAGCAAATTATCGTTTGAAATGGAATTTTATAAGGTTTATTTCGGATTGTTTAGTGGCACAAACTGATTACGTACATCGCATACTAGTGCTAATCGCAATTTGATTATTTTTTCAACAGAGTTTTTTCGGTTTCGGGCAATCTGCCGAAATAGATATAGTGCTGGATGGAGCCGACACGCGTAAGATGACTGAAATGAAGACCGAGGATGGCAAAAAGGAGAAATATTACCTCTATTTCGACGGTGAATCGGTTTCCGGAAAAGTATGTTTTGTTATTTTTTTAAAAAATTGCAACAGTTGCGTGAGTGTGTTTGATTTTGATAGGTAAACATTTCATTAAAAAAATCGGGGATGAAATTGGAACACCACGGCATCAAAATAGAATTTATCGGTCAAATAGAATTATATTACGACAGAGGTAATCATCACGAATTCACTTCACTCGTCAAAGAATTAGCCAGAGCTGGCGAACTGACGCAAAACGTCAGCTACGATTTTGATTTCGCACAAGTAGAAAAACCATACGAATCCTACACCGGAGCCAACGTCAGATTGCGGTATTGCCTCGGATCTATATACCTCAAAACGTTTAACTAGAAAATTGCCTCGTTTTTTCAGGTATTTTCTTCGAGTGACGGTGGTCAAACGTTTGAGCGACGTCGTGCGAGAGCTAGATCTGGTCGTGCACACGTTGTCGTCCTACCCCGAAATGAACAACAGCATCAAAATGGAAGTAGGCATAGAAGACTGTCTTCACATAGAATTCGAATATAATAAATCCAAGTACAAAAACCAGTAAAATCCATTCAAAATGTGTACTGATCGTTAATTATCTCGTAGATATCATTTGAAGGACGTGATCGTGGGCAAAATTTATTTCCTTTTGGTTCGAATTAAAATCAAACACATGGAAATCGCGATCATCAAACGAGAAACTACCGGTTCGGGTCCAAACACGTTCAACGAGAACGAAACCATCGCTAAATACGAAATCATGGACGGCGCTCCCGTCAGAGGTAAAAATCGCAAATTTACTCCGAAACATTTAAATTTTCCTCAATTTGATTTAGGCGAATCTATTCCAATTCGAGTATTTTTGGCCGGCTACGATCTCACGCCGACGATGCGTGACATAAACAAGAAATTTTCCGTAAGGTATTACCTAAACCTAGTCTTGGTGGACGAGGAAGAGAGGAGATATTTCAAACAACAGGAGATCACTTTATGGAGGAAGGGAGAACGACTTCGAAAAACGATTCAACAACCGGCCAACGAAAACACCAAATAGCTAACGTTAAAGAAATAACTGCATAAAGATATCAAATTGTAATAAGAAAAATATTTGTACATACCCGGAAGTCGTGCGGATCGTCATTGTAATATTAAAAATACTAATAAAAACAAATTTCTAGTATGGGATTCATGGCAAAAATATTCAATCAACGTTTCAACTTTACATCGTTCAACAATAAATTACACTCGACAATAAATTAACATCTTTCTAAGGGGTTTGTACAATCATTTTTACACGTAACAAGGATTAGAATTCTTTTCTATTTAGAACGATAACTAAACCACTAAAATTATTATTTGTTTAAAAAGAAAAAATTACAACTCAATCTAGAAACATCGAAATTTAGATTTAAAAGGGCGAAGAAAAAAATAGAAATATGTAAGAAAAACAATTAATACGAATTTAAAATTAACTATCATCATCCTGAGAGTGGGCGGAGGTCGACTTTCACTTTTTCTTCGTTGCTCAACATTCCGACTGTTGGAAAAAAGCCGCCTTTCGGAACCTTCAATTCCTTCCGACCGATGGTTTTACCGTTTCGCGTGAAAAATACCTAAAAACAAATCGCAAATTTTAAATTTTGTTCGATAAAATCGAGAAAAATAATTCCGACTTGAACTTTGACACCGTTTTCGTCACTTTCGTTCCACCATTCGTCGTCCTCCGACTCGCTGCACGCGCCATCGTGCTCGTCCGATTCGATCGCATCTTCCGCGCCGTTCGACGACGACGGCGACGCGTCTCGTGAATCGTCGCTGTCAAATGGACCCACGTAATCACGTGGAAATATTAGACCGCAACCCATCACGTCGCCTTTGTGACACCGGGGACCGAACGGATTGCCGACACCGCTTCCTACGAAGATTTTTCCATCATCTAAAGGAAAAAAAATTGATTAAAAAAAAATAATAAAATAAAAGCAAACAAACAATTGACCCGCATGATATGCTATCGACCCCTTATTCCATCCCGGGTGTCTGTGTTTCGGATAATCTCGTCGTGCGACCCCGATCGCTATGTAACAATTTTCACCAGGGTCCACAATTTCTATCTCGAAATAGTGAGACGTGGTCGTGAGCGGCCACCGCGCTTGCGCCAACCCCACGTCCACGATGCTCTTTCCCCGTCCGATGTACTCGAGAATCTGTCCGTTAACTGTGATATCGTGCAGCCGCGACCACTCGTCTTCGTGACTGTCGATCGACATGAGCGTGTCCTCTTCGTCCGTCCAATTGATGTCCAAATTGAGCCGAACTTCTTCGCCCGCCGAGTTCATTCCGATCGCCGGAAACAAACCCGGCTGGGGCCACTGAATTAACGACGAACCCACCTAAAAAATACATTTTTTTTCTTTAAAAAAAAATATAATAATTTTCAACATTCGTTAACAAAAACCTCTTTTCTATTGCGTGTGAAAAATATTGGTACTAATGGACGATCGAACTCGTGAGTGACCACTTGATCGAACTTGATGCCGCAGCCCATTCGGTCGCCCACTTCGCATTTTGGTCCGAACGCAGTGCCTCTTTGATGTCCCTTGTAGAGTCTTCCGTCGTCGGCGCGATAACCGACCGAATGAGCGAAACAACCGGGATGTTTGTCCAGGGGGAATCGAATGGGCACCAATCCGATCGAAATGGCCGCTGCTATTCCCGTGTCCACTAATTCTATCTCGAAATAATTATGGTCCGGCGATAACGGCTGCGCGGCTACGTAAACGCCGACTCGTTCCACGTCGTCCGGTACATAACTGCGAAAAAAAAGCACATTAAATTCACTTGCAACGTTAACATCACGTCATTTACTCACCTGATTACATCGCATTCGACAAAAACCCGTTCGTATCTTATTTGTCGTTTGACCACGTCCACTTTTTCCCTTCGATCTCGCCTCATTCGAGCCATTAGAGATGTCATCAGATTCTGTTGAATGACGCCATCCATCCTATCAAAGGAGCCGAAAAGCTGGAAAACAAAATTAAAAACCGAATTAAAATGTCGAAATTTCAAAGTCAAAGTGCGGACAACAGATAAAGCAAACGTTTAACACGATCACGTCAAATTCCTTTACCTTCTTGACAAGGAGTAAGAAATGGGGGCTGACGCAACTGAGCATTAACCCACAAGGGTGAGAAGAACGGAGGATCGGCTTAATTAGTAATGGTTAGTAAATATTAAGCCAAAAGCTGTGAGAAACGGTGGATAAAAAATACATGTAGTGAGTGAAACCGGAAGCACACGTACCGAGCGAGATATCTGCGCACAAAATATTAACCTAAGCGATTTTATCCCGTTCGAATGAATCCGATTTGCCCGTCGCCCGGCCGACAGAAAGTGATGGAAACGTGCGAACCGACCGATGGACTCGCGCCAACCGACGTCGAACACCAAGGCATAAATTGCTCAAACTTATTCTTCTAACTGCGAAAAGATAATTTGTTAAGTTTCGTCAGCCATTTTGGTTCCTACTCACACACGTTGAACGTAAAATTATTATTTCCTTACGTGCGTAAAGCCCATCTGCTGCCCGAATTTTCACGCGACGGTTTACTGCAACCAGTGCTTAATAAATTCGTTATCGATCCGTGTTTACCGTGCCACTGAAACTAATGTTTACAAACACTCTTCTCGAAGGAAAATGGCTGCCCCGACGAGACACGTGGTTGGCCTGAACCTATCAAATTGCGAGTTAGGTAACGGCCTTTCGTAGCTTAGAGGGAAAGCCCAACCTGTTTATACATGGCTTTGGTTTTTCTCGTTTAAAACCTTACATTTTCACCTTTTTTACACGAAAAAATGGGCTGCTGGTTCGGGAAACAGTCGGAGAGAGAACAAAAAGGAAAAACGGAGGAGATCAAGTATTCTTGGTAATGTAAAGTCTTAATTTGCTCAGCTGTTGCTCTGCTAAGACATCAATTTTTTTTCCGTTTCGCTTATAAAGGGATAATCGAGCTAAAATCAATCCTGCAGAATTTACGATCGAGAAATTAAATCAAACTACAGCCGGACGTTTACCGGGGACCGTCAACGGACAGCAATTCGTGATCAACAACTGTGAAGTAAATATTTAACCCTTTTCCCCCGAACTCGAAGCATTAATTAATTAATTGATAAATACCGAATAATGAATATAAAGTAAAGAAAACGAGGGATTCGAGTGTGCGTTATCGGTAGCCATGGTGATGGCTAACGGGTCAATCGTACTCCATTTTGTCTTTGCTTCTCCTGCAGGAATCAAATATTTACATCTTCGATCACTGCAACATGGTAACGATAGACGATTGCACCAAGTCCAACATATTCGTCGGTGCCGTCAAAGGGAGTATTTTCGTACGAAATTGCACCGACTGCAAATTCGTGTTGGCGTGTCAGCAATTCCGAGTTCGCGATTGCCAAAAAATCGACGTTCATCTGTCGGTGTCGACGCAACCAATCATCGAATCGAGCAGTCGCGTCAAATTCGGTTGTTTTTGCGTCAATTACCCCGAACTCGAAGGTTATTTTACAAGTTGTTTTTCAATTTTTAAGATATTAAAATGGAAATCGCACAAAACAGGTCAGTTTCGAAGCGCCGGTTTGAGCGAATTCAACAACAACTGGAACGACGTTCACGACTTCACGCCGATCGAAGGAGAAAGGAATTGGAGCTACATTTCTAACGTAAACATTTTTTTTTAAAGAAAATAAATAAACGATGGAAAAAAAAGAAATCTTCGTTTACAGGAAAGTACAACAGAGTACAAATTTCCCTTGCCGACTGCACCGGAATTCAGCGAAATGAAAATTTCCACGTCGCCAGCCGACAGTTTCGTTCCTCAAACTCTCGGCGTGCGAAGACGAAACAGCGACGAGTCGTGTTTGATCGTTTTCTTCAGCGACGGTCAGTCGCACGAACGAGCCAAATCCTTCATCCACGCACTCGGCAACTCGTCCGTGAGTAAACGTCACCTTTACAGAGACAAAAATTAATGAATTATTCGAATCAAGGCGAATTCTAACCTCATCAACACCAAACAAGTGTCTTTAGAAGCGGTTATAGCGAAAAACATCTTCAACACCGAGTCGTACTCGCAAGTGGTCGCTCGAGGTAAAACGTTTCGAACGAAAAACACGACGGATCGTCATCTCGTATCGTTGCAGGTCCCGTCATCGGTTTGGAGTACAACGGCGAGAAGTGCGTGCAAGATTGCCAAGCGACGGCCATGAGCATCGCGACCGAAACGGGTTCGACGGGTCTGTTGTACGTGAGCAGCAACGCAGCGACGGCCAACAAACAAATCGAGTGTTTTTTTAATTACGCTAACGTACAAATGTCGTAAAAAAACGTGCACGAGACACGTAAATTTTCTTGCATCGCTCCGTGTCGCCATTTTCTTTTCTACCTTTCTATTTCTACTCCCATTTCTATTTTCTTTACCGTCCATAAATATATTTTGACTATTAATTTATTACACGATCGACGTTCGATATCAATACATAATCCATAGCGTGTTCATACACAGAAAATCATTGTAGAAAAATAAAAATATTAATATAAATATATACAAAAAAAAAATTGATTACGTCCGGTTGTATTTTTGGCTCACGTCCATCGCTTTGTTGACGATAATTTCTGCGTTTTCGACCGACGTCTGTTAACAAAAGAAATTTTTGTTATTAGATTAAAGGAGTTAATCGAATCGTATTTACGTTATTGATGGCAACGAGAACTTCCTCCATGTTATTCGCCGAAAGTAATTGGCGACGAAGTCCAACGACGAGCGCTACGGCTACGTACGGTAAAATACGAAACGCACCGCCGATCACGCGATCCCAGATGCGGACTAACGACGACACGGGCAAAACGCCCGCGAAACATCGGCTGAACCACTGTTTTAACGGAATGTCATTAAAACCTAGCGAATTTAAATGTTCGCTCAATTCCGTGTCTTCTTTGGCCAACACGGAGACAGTGGTGTCGACCTTGAAAAAATTGTTATTATTTTTTATTTCGAAATATTCAAAATAAAGCGTCCTACTAAAGACGGCAGCGAATCGTAATTTTTCTTAATCGCCTTGAACATATTCCTCGTTAACCAATACGCTTCCTCTTCCGTTTCGCATAAGTCGCAAAAAATCGTTGCAAATGATAGAAAATGTTGAGAATTCGGTTTTGCTTCCTGGTAAATTAACAAAAAAAACTCAATAAATTGTGATTACATTACGAACGAGAGAAAATTTGCACCTGTTCTTCACGATCAAATATAAGACACTCCTCGGCCAAGAGGTACATATAAAGAAATCGATTCGGTGCTGGTGTTTCCACCGTGGCTAACTGCATTACTCTGAAAATAATAACTTTTAATTGTACTTTTAATTTTTTAAATAAAAAATTCTTACAAAATTAATCCGTGAGATTGGTGGAACATTTCGCGCCGCACTTTCCACACAAAATCATTATTACTTTGAAACCTCGGTAGAACTTCTGCAAAAGTAAATTGTAAATTATTATTTATTTAGTCGGTATGCAAATTAACTCACTCAAAAGTATTTTCCACGTCAGCATTCTGTACACTGCTGGAAGTGGAAACCGGACACAAAACTGTGCCAATTTTACGTCGTCAATTTCATTATCTTTGAACAAAATTTCCAACGACTTTTTCTCCTGTACGCTCGGAAAACCCACTTTCGAGTAATAATATGAGCGAAAATTTCTCTGGTCGTCTGCCATTTCTCAACCGGAGATATCCTTCGACCCGACCGGTCGCGACGAGCTCGCACAAATAGACAAAACAAGCCCTACGGACATGTGACGTCAATCGCGTAATCCCCAAGTCGTTCCGGTTATAATATTAGATACATTTTGACCGAAACGTGATCTTTGCAATTAAAACACCCTGAAAACAAAATAAAAACAAAATTAACTTGCAAGAAACCAAGGCATTTCAACATTTTAGCAAAACAGATAAAAAGAGAAAATCGATGCGTGTTTTTAAAACATTTCAAAATCGTTTTCCCAAGACACATTAAAAATTCAGTTGTTGAAAAATAATTACGACATACCCTAAAAAAAAATATTTAAAAAAAACCAACAAAACTAACAAAACGAATAAAATAAAAAAAAAGCAAAAAGTTTAAACTCAATTTTTTTGTTAAAAACCAAAACGGTCAACGATTTACCCCCTTTTTACCCGATTTACATGAATCAATGGACTTTTAGGGGGTGATCCATCAAATGGTCAGTTAAAACATCCATCATTGTAGTAGTGGACACTCACTCGCTAGAAATAAAAAAATAAATGAAAAAATGAAGAAAAAACAAAAGGAAAATTGTCACTCGAAAGAAAATGTCCAATAATTGATATAAAGTTTTTTATTTATGCAATTTTAATCCTTTGTTGTCCTGTTTTGTTTACGCGTTTTAAAAATGAGGATTGAGCAGAAATAATTAATGGAGTGCGAATTCAAATTTATTCCGACTCGAGATAATCAAGGGTGATTAAAAACTTTTCTTCTTGTACCAACATCGACACATTTTCCCATGATTGATGAAGTTTTATCAAGCAAAAGTTCGCTATCAAAATCTCTTGTCTTTTAAAATTTAATTCTGCTACTTCATCTGCACTTCATTTATCAAAAATTTGCATCCAAACTTTAAGCATTTTTAAAAAATTTAGAAAATTTCAAAATTTTCTAACAATTGCAGCGAATAAAGGAGTGGCCATTGGTCAAACAGAAACCCATGTGTCCTCGGACTAATTAGTGGCACCCACCCGAGTAGTGGCCCGTGGCCCCCGTTTCCATGGCGACGGGGAGTGGGGTTGCAGCTCCAGGCGCAGGTGGTGTCTTTCCCGCGCTGCCGTCGTCATGACGACCAACTGGCATAGTGTGGCCGGTTGCCATGGCGACGCCAAACCACACGCTAGAGTTTGGGGCGCGCGTCTCTTCAATACGAGCGCCAAAATATTTTTTAATTGGCTCCAATTTTACCGACACATTTCCACCATTTCGTACGACGTTTTTCGCTTCTCTTTTTCCTTTTTTTATTTTAATTCGTCCGTTTTTTCCCTTCTCCTCTCTTCCGGCGATAGATAGATAAAAAAAAATAAAAAAATACCGGGGAGGGGTGAGTAATCCTCTTGAGGAACCGAGGAATTGTGGGATTCTTATTTTTTGGATGGAGATAAACTTTTTCTCTCTCATTTTCGCTCAACCCTTTTATTTATTCATTTATTTTTATTTTTCATATTTCCCTTTTTTCGAGAAGAAAAAAAATTTCTCGTTCGTTTTAAAAGGAAAAATAAATTTAAAAAAATGAGAAAAGATGTAAATAATGACACTTTTAAGCCTAATCCGCCATTTTGTCAGGGTGTTTTCTCAAGATGTAGAGTCCAGTTGTGCGAGTTGGTTGCTAGGCAACCCACTTGGCCTCATTAGAAACTCGGGCCACCAACGCCCCCTCGTGTCCTTCATTATTCCCTTCCTACACCTCCTGTTTTCTTTCATTACGTGACATCACTTCCGGTTTCACCACCTTAGGAATTTCGGAGGTGCCGTTAATTAAAAGTAACAAACCCTTTCGGCCGATCGATATTTCGCATCAAAACTTTCCCGCCATTTTTTCCTCTTCTTAAAATAAAAGAAAATAAATTTTAAAATAAATAAATTTAATTTTTTTTTCTAATTTTTACCCACCAAAATTTTGCCGCCCACAATTTTTTTTCCCCTTTTCCTCGTTTCCACGACGACCGAGTGACCAGCGCACGCGACGTCTTCCGTGGCCGAAGGCGTCGGCCGCTGGAATGTTGCAAAGTGCGTGGTCCCCGTCGTCATGACAACCCCCACGCCCCCTTCAGGTAAAAAGTGCAAACAGCACGAAACATGCAACGCCAGCGTCCCAAACACACAAAACACTCGAGCTGCGCACACGAGCCAACTTACGGGCGGACATTTTGAGGACGTGCAGCGCAGCCGAACCCGACAATTTTGAGGGGAAATATAAAATAAAAGGAAAAAGAAGAAGAGAGAGAACAAAAAGGGTTGCGAGCTAAAAAGTGTAGCTCGTGCACCTGACAAGCGTGCACGTGAGCTCCTATCCATGAATTATTGGCAGTGGCGCCCGTCGTTCGTGGACCCCGAGGGGTGGAACGAGGGGTTTTGAGTAAAATTCTTCCCCCACCAGATCGGATGAATCACGAAATAAAATATTTTGGCGGGAAAAGGAGTTTAGTGCGCATGTCTAATTAATATCGATCAGAGTTCGGTGAAGGAGGAGTTTTTGATTTTTATTGGAAATTCGTCTGCAGTGGTCGAGACGGACCTCGGCGAGCGAGGGGTCGTCGTCGGCGGCGTTTCGGCCGTCGTCTCGCGATTGTCGACTCGCATCCGCGCATCCGCCATTGCTGGTCGCCCTAGGCTTTTGAGCGCGCGTGTCGGGGTACTCCATTCGCTGCTCCCGTGGAAACGAAGGGGAGCTCGGAGCTGTGCGAGTGCGTTGAAAAGAGGGGTTTTGCGCATGCGCGTTTCGACTAGAGCGTTGCGCAGTAGGCTCGAGCGCAGCGTTAAATGGACAAGAGCCCCCAAGATGGACGGCGACCAGTTGTGGCGTCGAGTTTTGGTCGCGTAACCGTGTGTCGACCCAATCAGGAGGCAGGTGAAAGGTAAAATCGCGTGCGGCAATCGTCGATCGTGTGTTGGCTGAGTTGAGTTCGATCGGGCTTCGATCCGAGTAATATGCACAAATCATGGACGAGATGGGAGAGCTCCCGGATCAACCGATTGCCGACTCACCACCGCCAGAGGCGCCTCCGGTCGTGGACCCTCATCCAGACCTGATCAGCCCGCACTCGCTGTCGCCCAGCATTTCTCGGTCGGCCGTCGCCGTGAGCGTTGGCAACATGATCGACACGGGCGACTACCGCTCGCCGATGAGCGAGGCCACCTACCAGACGCTCAACGGACGCATGTCGCCGGGATTCAGCACCGCCTCGTCGTACGCCACGCTCACCCCGTTGCAGCCGCTGCCCCCGATCTCCACAATGTCGGACAAATTCAGCCACTACACGCACGCCGGGGGCAGCGTGTCGGGCAGCTTCACCCTCATGCAGAACAACGCGCTCGGAATGGCCATGGGTAACTACCAGTACGACAAACTGCCCGGCATGAGTCCGCCGCACTACTCTCACTCGCCCGGCAGCAACGGACTCGGCTCGCTGGGGCTGCAGCAGAACTCGCCCCTGTCCCCGCACGCGGTCGGGGGCAGCGGCGGCGCCGGAGGACCGGTCGGATACTCGCAGAACGGACTCAACTCGCCCACCCCAAAGTCGCTCTCGCCCAACGGATTCGAGTCGTACGCCCACAGAGAACTGTCGCGGGGCCTGCAACCGCCCCCGAGCCCCACCGGCTCCCTGCACAACCCCATGAGTGCCGGCGTGCCCAGTCTCAACGGTCTGCACACGCCGCACACGCCCCCCCAGCATCTGCCGCCGTCTCAAGGCGCCTCGACGCCGCCCACGTCCCGAGAGGCCAACATCAGCAACGCGCAGACCCAGGGCCCGCCGCAGGGACCCCCTCCGCAGGCGTCCACGCCCGGAGTCCAGTCGTCCAAGGCGTCGTCCGTGTCGCCCGTCGGAGCGTCCAGTGTCGTGTCGAGCAGCGGACCGGGGCCTCAGGGACCCGGAGTGGCGGGGGCGGGCGCCGGCGGACAGAGCTCGGCCGGCGCGCCGGGTTCCGAAGTCGAAGAGATCAACACCAAAGAACTGGCTCAGCGGATTAGCGCCGAACTCAAACGCTACTCCATCCCTCAGGCCATCTTTGCGCAAAGAGTCCTCTGCCGGAGCCAAGGCACTTTGTCCGACCTGCTTCGCAATCCCAAACCATGGAGCAAACTCAAGTCGGGCAGGGAGACTTTTCGTCGCATGTGGAAGTGGCTTCAGGAACCCGAGTTTCAAAGAATGTCTGCCCTCAGACTTGCAGGTAAAACAAAAACTTTTGCACAAATATTATACTTAGGCATGGCACGCGCTTCCATGGGAACGGAAATGCGACTGCGCAGGTGCAAGCAGCAGCCAGTTTCCTGTCGATCTGCTATTGTTTTCCATCCACTCGTTTCTTTTTAAAACGACTCACCTGGCGACGCAATTCAACCGATCCACCAAACAAAACGTGAAAATTACAAAAATTACCGAAATTACACCTGCCGGTCGTTCTTTATCCACAAAATTTTATTAATCCCGCACGAGTCCATTCTTCGGAGGGTGGGGAATCAAGTAAGGGGTTGTTGTGTGCGCGCATCCGCTGCATTATTCACCAGTCTGTGACCCGCCATGCGCGTGTGGGGGAGAGGAGAAGAGAGAAAGAGTGGGGGAGGTGGTGTGTGTGCGCGTGGTGGTGGTGGTGGCGGTGGAGGTGGAGGAGGGGTCGCCAACGAATGGTTGGTTCCCCTTCTGGCAGTGTGCCAGTATCCATTAGTCCCACGAGGGGGAAGGGGGAGAAAGAGGTGGCTCATTATCCCTCACACAAAAGGTGAGTTTCTATGATTGGCACATACACTCTTTTGTTTTCTTTTTTTCTACCCGAGTTGCCCAAATCCACTTTTGAATTGAAAGTTGAATAAAATGACATTTTTTCTTGTTTACTCTTCCACGTTTCGTCATTTCGTTCTGGGAAAATCAGACCGAATTAGAATGTTGTTTTTTAAATATCAAGGTCAGTTTTTCATGTTGCTCATCTCATCTCTCGTGTGATGTGGGTTCGCTCGGCTTTTGTCTCCTCCATCCCCTGTCATGGCGAGTGGTTGTGGTCCGTTTCCTTCACTGACGCCGCCTCGAGAGCACTAGAGCGTGCCAAGTGGAAAACGAGACCCCCCTTTCCCTTATCCACCCCCCTCATAACCCCACACACACCTACTCTTCGTTTCAATCTCCGACTCCCGTTTTTTTTCTTATCTAAAAACCCGATCGCAAAAATTCACTAATATTTTTAACCCTAAAAAAACCCCGACGTTTTCTCTGTTTCGTTCGAATCCCTCACGAAATCTCACCGTATCGTTTTTTTAACCCCCTTTTCCTTTTTTCTCTTTTTTTTTCCTCGACCGGTCACTTGTTGAACTTTTTTTTTTATTTATCAACTCGTCCGGAAATCAATATTTGTCCCATTCCTTTTCATATTCTCTTCCCCCTCGTTCCCCCCATCGTCAAACGTCCACCTGCTCCCCTTCCTCCTTTAACCCTTTCTCCCCTTTAAGAAAATCAAATTCGAAAAAAAAAAAAAAAAAAAATTTCCCAAATACTCCGCCCGAGTTAGGCTTCACCTCGCTTCCTCGACGTTGCAGCGAAGCCAAGCGCTCGCTCATTCATCCATTTCCCAATGACGTCACCGGAAAACATTTCCACGAAAATATTTCGCGCCTTAAAAATATTCCCTTTAACAATGACCGATAATTGTGTACAAACACGCGCCTCCTCTCTTCCGTTGCCACGACAACCAAACACTAACGGTCACTCGTGGCTCCACTCGGTGCACCCTCTCTTTGGACACCCTCGACCGCGTCAATAAATAAAGATGGCGGCGATAATGATTTAATTTCCTACACCTGATCCTCAATACCCCAAACCCGCGCCCGGGGGTCACCGTGGCCTTCGTGGGGTCCGTCGCCCCTGGCAACCGCGAAGCAAATTCGAATGTTTTGTAAACACGTGAAAAGAAATGTTTCCAAACTGGAAATGAAAGGCGCATCTTCGGGTTACTTCTGGGAGGAGGGGAGGCGTCCAAAATGGCCACGGTAAATCGAGGCGCCAATTAAAATTTGGCGGCGCCATCTGGCAGTGGACGCGTGAATTTTTAATTGGCAGAAGCACGACGTCGTCTTGGTGGAACCTTCTAATTAGCGTTTGATTAGCAACGACCCAACAGCCACAGGTGTCGCCGACCAAACCCCTTCGACCCCTTCTTTACCTCACGTGTCCTCGATTCACGTTTTGGCAGAATCCCAATGACGTCATCGAGGGTGTGTCCTTTATTTTTCGTTTCATGTCACCCCCAAGTTTCCCCGGTGTCATCGTCCTTGATTCGGGCGATCGAAGTCGGATGTAGGTGAAGGTTGGCCGATTTTTTCGGGTTTCGCAAAAAGTTTGGGGTACGTTTCCGTCGTTATCATGGTAACGAGTAATGGGAGGCAGGTGCGGTATCACGTGAGTGGGTGGATGAAGTTAATCACCTGGCGGCGACGCTGCTACGCTGTCTAATGGCGGAGGGGGTTTGTTGGTGTTTGGTAGTCAAGGCGACCACAGACAAAGGACAGTTGGGCTGGAAATTTGTTTTAAAAACAATTTGAGGGAAACGAAAGAATAAATCGTAGAGTTCGACTCGATTCGAATAATACTCGTAAATCACTCGGCGTTACAATCCCATTATCTCACTCGTAACGTGTTGCGGTGTAACGTCGTATGCGTAATGACGTCACAAACACCCGCTTATAAATGGACTCTTGCGGCTCAATTGACAACCCCTTTACTTCCTTTTATCGTTTCGTGGTCGGTTATCGTACGAGTGGAGGAAAACTAGAAAGAGCCCCCTCGTTCGTCGATCGGTGGACATTTCTCGATAAAAGAATATCTCGCTCGAGGCCCCTTTCGTCCCACCCCCACCTCCATCTTGTCAAAATGGCGTCACAATCGACAAAAGGTAATTAAAAACATTCACCAGCCAACAAGGTAAATGGCACGGAAAGATAAAGCGAGATTAAAGCAAAAAAAACACTCCTTAAACCTCCCCCACCCTCCGCCACGTGTCGATAACCCCCTCCTCGTCGCTCCAAACTCCCGAGAAAAAGACACTCATCATCGCACTTGCCGAAATCTCTTAAAATAACTCGTTTAACCCGCAGTTTCGAGACCTTTAAAGCAGCGTGCGTAAAAGTGGGGGGTAAAATAAATAGGGGGAAAGGAGGTGGACGATTCCCAATCAATTTAATTGGCTATGTAATCCCGTCGGCGCCAAGGGCAAGGTCGCCCGACTTCGATCTGGGAAACACCTCGACGGACATTTCGTTCCAAGAACTCGTTCATCCCCCACTACTTTTAATACTTTTAACCCCTACATTCGATAAAATTATGCTAACGACGCGCATCGTCTAATCGTTTACCTCTGCTACGACGTACAATTTTTTTTTTTTTTTCAAATGTGGGGGTAAATGGGTGCAATTAACCAGTCGTATTATTAATTTCTTTTTAATTTCGCAGGTAAGTTGATGACGAAGCAAGCGTCACCTTGTCGCGTTCCACCTTTGACTGACGGTAAGGGTCTTTCCCTCCCCCCTTCCTCCCTTCCTTTACCCCACCCACTCGTGTTGCAATCATTTCCTCGGCTGGACCAAAAATTCCTGTTGTGCGTCGTCATGACGACTGGCGAGCTTCCCTGTCACAACAAAAATGGAGGCCACGCCATCATCGCCATGGCAACGAGGTTTTGTTGGGTCACTCGCATTTGGCAGACCCCTCGCTTTTGGCAGGCGCCACACTTTGCTCGTTTTAACCCCCGTTTTTCTTAAATTAATTAAAAACGAGGGGTGCGAGGGGATTATCGGTGGGTGCGATCAAGGGAATTATGGGTAGGGACCTAAAGAGGGGGCGATAACGAGAGAGGGAAGGGAAGACGCCACCCGAACGTGTTTCAGGGGTCGTTAACACGGTTGCCTCGGCAACCCGGTGACTTGAACCCCTTCTTTTTCTTCTTTTCATATTTTTACGAGGGTTCGGGAGTGGGGGTAAAATATTTGGTCATTATTGTCTAAGAATCGTCGAGGGATGACGTCACGGACTAGTGGCGCATGTGTGGGGGAGTGCGCGAGCTTGATAAGCACCGACCGCGCCCATTATCCCGATGCCAGGGTGGAATGGAAGGAGAGGTGGGGTGAGGGGGAGGTCGCGGACCCAACGTGGGAACGCCACCATCCACGCCTACGCAGTTGCCATGGAAACGGTGCAAACCAGAGGGGGGAAAACGAAGCGAAATTCTCGCTTTTCACCAAATTCCACCTTTCGTTATATTCAGAGCGAAAATGTAAACAAAAGATTCAAAATGGCCGAACGTTTAGACGAAAAAAAATTAAACGCCACGAGTCGGAGGGCAATTCGACAAATATTTCCGACCGAAAAGGTCAAAGCGCGCGATTTTCTATTTTCGAAAAATAAACGCACCAAAAGGGTCGTTCGAGCCAGAAAAAGGAAAGCGACACTTTCTCGCTCTCTCGTTCGCAATTTCGCCACCCGATGGCAGCAGTGGCCGCACGACCCCACCCTGGTTTGTGTTTTGGTCACGGGATCGTCGTCATGACGACGCCACGTGCAACACCTCGGCACTTTTCACGCGTCGTTCGTTCGCCGCGTGTCTTGCGTGACCCCTTCGACTCCCCGGCGTCTCCCACCATCCCGCCACGCCTCCTCCTCCTCCCATCATCCCCGTCCCGCACAACCTTCGTTCGCAGCTGTTCAAGGTCAGTGCAGGTGAATAAAAGTTGCTCGGTAATTAAAATCAAATCGGCCTGAATTTCTATCGATTTCAGCTTAGCACCACATTTCGCTGGCGTTTGGGTGCATGAACGCGCGTCCCTCCTCGTCCATTTGTGAAAGAGGGTGCGCATCACCTCTCCCTTTCTCCACCTGCTCCGATTCCCGCGTTCACTTTTTCCCTTCTCCTCCCACTCGCATCTCTGACTCACGCACTCCATTTCCACTCGGCGTCTCCTGTTGCCGCCTGGCGACGACTCGCCTCAAACGAACCCAGAAAAACAGAAAATCTGTACAAAAGTTTCTCAAGTTTCAAAGCGTCGGATCGGTTCTCGGTCGGACGAATTTTTGATGGACGTTTGATGCCCGAAGGGATGCTCGATCGGATCCACCAACCGATATCTCAATTATTAACGCCGCCATCCATTAATAAACTGTCACTAAATTGATATTTTGTCCGATATTTGCGCCGACATTCATTTTTAACGTTTTTACCCTCCATCCGAGTTAAAACATGGCGTCGGGGTTGAAGGGGTGCCGGCCAAATCGTCCCTCCCCTCTCGACAGATTCCCGGCATCCCCCGCGTGGTAATCGCCTTGGGGCCCGTAATTGGGATTTGCAGGTGCCGGGAGAAGGAGGCGCCTTCTCCGCTGCACGCGTTCCCAGGAAGATTTCGCCATTCTTTCCTCCCGTCGTCGTCCCACCCCTGGAAAAACCCCCACCTTACTTAACCCACGAGTCCATTAGTCGCGCATCGTCGACCCCCAGTCTTTTCGTCCAAAGAGTTCCTCCGGCGTCCCGCGGGCTTGTTTTGCTGGCCACAAATTGAGCGAACGCTTCGCTACACATCATTTTTATATATAAATAAAAAGTTAAAATAAAAAAAAAACACAAAAAATTCGTTCGTGACCCCCTCCCCCTTTCTAATACTCCTTCGATCGAGTTCCGTGGTGCGTAGATTTCATTGTTTAAAAAGTTAATTTGATTTCCAAGCAGATTCACAAACAAAAGAAACCCCTTCCGCCCCAAAAAAAAGTCGTTTGCCGTTCGCGACCCCACGCGAGACCAAGTTCGGTCGGAGTGGGTGGGAAAAATGAAAAACGAATAACGCGCTGTGGTCAGTCACGCATGCGCAACAAGGTCTGATCGGGCGTCGGAGCGTGAGACGCTCGCTCCGACTGGCGTCCAAGGACCCACTCGATGCGCGCGGACATCGGTCGCACGAGGCGAGCGCGGGTGTTGACACACGGTCCAGATAAAACGCCCCCACATCTTGACCCACTTAGAAAGAGCGGAGTCGACAAAAAGACGCCCGGTCATCATCTTCGATTCGCACTGGCATTAGATAAGGAGACCAGTCGTTGCGTCGCACTCCTTTCCCTCGTCAATTTAATGGACGAAATATATACCGCATTATCGCACTTTGGCCGCAATTTGCAGCGGGTTAAGATGCAGCTTCCGGTTTAGCCGGACGATAGAAATTTTAAGGAAATTCACATCCCCTACGAGCGACTCGCGAGTTCTCTTTAAAATCGCATCGTTTTATGCTTATCTTTATCGCGTTCTCGACCAATTCCGAGCGGATTAAACTCGGACTTCCGGTTCGATTGTGGTCTCGACATTTCGGGTCCGGAGGGCTGGTCGAAATTTTATGCCCGAGACCGAACAAAAAGTGGCATCTTAACTCGAATTTACAAAACTATTCGATAAAGTTTAGAGAGCCCCTGTAATATCATAGCCCTGACCAAACCGGAAGTCGCATTAAATCTCGAGTTAAAGCGAACGATCGAGCAGAAACCGAATGAAAAAAATGATGAACCGCCTCGAGGGGGTCCACCGGCTGACCCCTCGTGACCCGACATTCGATTCCGCAGAGGGAGTGCGGGAAGGGGTGATGAGTTCTCATTTGCATGCGGGGGCATCGAGGGGCGGGCAGCAGCTGCGCCCGCAGGCGTCTGTCATCTTGCGTAATTATAGCGAGCAATGCGCAGACCCCTCCAACGCACACGAGCACGAGTGGGGGTGTAGAAAAGGGGGTTCGGCATCGTGGCAGAAATAATAGGATGAAGATTAGACACCCCCAAAAGGAAAGGCATGTGCCACAATTCCCACACAACCAACCAATGTCGCCGTCCCCACCCAACCTTCGCCGGTTCCTCCACCATTTTCTCTTTCCTTTTAAAGTGAGTTTGAAAAAAAATTGTTTGATAACTCGTGTTGGGGTCTTTATGGTCTCTCATAAACCCCGGCCATGCGCTCTTTGATCGCCGGGGACCCACGGGTGCCTTTGTAGAGCGAGGGCACTGTGGCGTCTCTATCGGCCATTTGCAACTCGGGGGGAAAGAGAGACCGCCCTGCAACCGCTGATACAATTCACCGACCCTCCTTCTGTGTCCACCTGCGCATTCCATCGTTTAACCCTTTTTACACCGCAAAATCGATATTCCCGAGAGAGAAAAAGAGAGGAAAAAAGCCAACCTTTAACTCAACCCTTTTCCTGCGTCAATTAGCTCTCTCTTGTCCATCCTTCGTCTCCGTATGCGCGCGCAACTCCCATTGGTTGAGGAATCAATTGAAAATCATTTTCCCTTCTTATCACTTTCTTCTGCAAGATTAATTATGAATGTTGCACCAGCCATTTGTGCGTTTTTTTGCGCCCGACCATCTTAGCTATTAATAAGACGCTTCCTTATCTCCGAGAGCTCCCCCTCCCCCGAAAGGGTTCCAGCGGGTGGGTGGTGTCGCTTATTATGACCCTGTTTGCACGTGCCAAGAACAAAAGAAGAAACAAGATGATAGGGTGCTAATGGGCTCGCATCAAACAAAGCAGATGGCGTTCGTCTCAGCGTTCCTCCACAAGTACGCTCCAACAAGTGATCGGTCAAAACCGCGAGGGCAACAAACACGGCGAGAAATTGATAATTACTCGAGTGTGTATTTACATGTAAACGGTCGCCAACAAAGTTTGTCCAAAAGTCCTAATTGAGCCAATCGAGTTTTACTAGTTTTAGTAGTTGGTGTTAATTGTCGATGGATGGCGTTGCACAATGCGACTAATTCGCTCGGAGCGGGAGTCGTCAAAGGGAGGGTTACAATGGCCGTAATTGGTGCGGAGGGAAGAGAGAGAGAGTGAGAGAGAGAGGCACGCAGCACCTTCGTAAATAGTAAACGACTCGAGAGGTCCGCGACGTGTCAATCAAAAGAAATATGTAAAACTCGAGAGACGAGCGACGTCGGTGTACGTCATTAGCGCAATTGCGTTTGTATCGGGCAAGGGCGTCGCGGGCGTGATGACGCAATTAGGAACGGGGGGGAGGGAGGGGAGGAGCGAATACCACGAGTTTGTGTGCGGGGTTTTGAGGGACGGGAGTGGGTCGGGAGGGAAATTACAATAAAAATGAAACCGCGAGCGGCGAAATTTTTTTTTCAATCTCCAAAACGCTCGATAGACGAAAGCGAACGCTGCAATCAGTCGGTCCCATCGCTCGCTCCGCATTGTGTTGCAGAGACGAACGCCGAGTGCGCGTGGCAGGACGTGTTCCCTCCCCCCACTCGGCACACAAATCCCTCCCCGACGGGCCGGGTTCGGTCGCGGAGACCCACTCCCTATCAGATCGGTGGACACGAGGGCGTGCGCGTGACAGACGAGTGGAAGAAGGGTTAAATAATAACAACTTTTCAAAGGCGGCCATTTATCACATTACGAGTTTTGCCTTTTTCCACGCTGATTTGAAAAGCAAATGTGCGGAGACGCTGCACAGACGCTCCACATGGAAATGAGAGATAAAAAGAAAAAAAATCTCGCATTTTTTTAACCGAATTTACTCTTCTTTTTATTAAGTTGTACGATAATCCTCGAGGTGTTTCGATTTTTATGCATCAAACGTTCGAAAGAGGAGAAAAACAATGCACAAATTCCAAATCGTCCTATCAATCCGTCTTTTGATTCGATAAAACAACCGAATAATTGCTTTTTAATTGCAAAATTAACCCGACGCCGAGTTGTTTTCGAAACGACGTCCCATTCGTTTACGCGAGGGGAAATTTCGTGGCCCTAACCCGACCGCAAATGCCATCTCGAAATTGCCGCAATTGACCAAAAAGGCTATAACGCTTTCCTGCCGATTCGGAGCGGTTCGAAAGGGCACTTCCGGTTCGGCTGGCCCCTCGAAATTTTGAGGGCACCGACTACGCCATCGGGCCTCGGTGCCCCTACGATTTCGAACCCCCAACCCGACCGGAAGTGTCTTAAAAACGCGCTCCGAACGGACGCAGAAACAAAAGTTCCTAATTAGAAACTTTGAAGAGAAAGTTGAATTTTTAATGAAAAAAACACACAATAATAAAAAGAGAAATATTGGATCGGGGAAAGTGGATGGAAATCCCGAGTTGGCATATTGGTCAGTGCTGGGGGACTTTGACCATCTCCTTAATTGTAGAGGAACTTTTCATCTCCCAACATTTTTTTTTTAATATCCGATACTCCGAACTCATATGAGAAAAGTCAAAATCAATCGGCAAACTCCAAATGACCCCGAGGGGTTCCACGTGCAGCCACTTGGTCAAGGATCGAAAATGGCCGCGGGTTACGATTTATGGAGGACGATTTTGTCTCCGAAATGAAGGCGCCCCCTTCCAAAGCCCCTTTTTCTTTCTCTTTCGCTCTCTTTTCGATACCCGTGCAGTTTTTCTCCATCCAAACCGAAAGAGGCTGCAGCTGTGGCCACGAGCAGTTTGATGGGTTGCCCCGAACCTATGGTGCGAGTCTTATTGGATTTGCATACAATTACCCTCGCCGGTCACACCCATTTTAACCCTCATGCACAGAGTGGTCAATTTTCACCCCTTTATTTACTGCACCCGATAAAAAAAATAAAACTCGCGCGCAAAACTCAACTTATTCGAGCAACCGTCACCCGCTAATTCCGATCCTTTTCTTACTTTTTTTTATTCGTTTATCACCACCACACATTTTATTTATTTATTTATTAATTTATTTTATATATCTATTATTATTATTATTATTATTATTATATAATGTGTGTGTGGGCTGACGGATTTGATTGTGTCTTTCCAGGTAAGTGTCCTGACGCCCCCGCACCCTCAGCCACCCACCCCCACTGCTGGTGGAGGGGAGACGGTAAGTTAACCCCGATCAAATTATCAAAAGGGAAATTTTCGTTTAAAAATTTTTTTTTAAAAATGGTGGAACTTTCGCACCTGCGCATTTCAGGTAAGTGCAGGGGTTAATGCATGATCCACCGATTGCATTTCAAAAAAAAATTTATAAAAAAAAAGTGTAGAAATGTCACTTCTCCCCTACATCACCCCAAACGAGTGGACAAGTGGAGACACGAGCGCAGACGCCGCTGTCAAGAGCGCGCGCTTTTACTTTTAAGGACCCCACCCACCCCGTGTCACGAGCCTTGTCATCGCCTCCCCTTCTCATCTTAATCACTGATTGAAATTTTTCCAAAAATAAAAAAATGTATAACTTTTTTCAATTTTCCTCCCGCTGCGACTCCAACCCCACGGGATCTTGGGTGGCTTTTTCAGACGCCCTAATTGAAAAAAAAAAAAAAAAAATTCCCTACCCCTTACCGCACCCTCGTTCAGATACCATAATTGGGAAAAAAAAACAAAAAAAAAAACTCCCTCCCCCCGAAAGTTGGCTCCGTTGTTTCTTCATCGACTGAATTTTAATTAGCTTGTCACTAAGGCGATGACTTAATTCTTGTTATCAGCGTCCATTTTTTTGACGAACCCTTTCTCCCCCATCCACCCATCATCCTCGCACTCCATTCTCTCGCTCATTGATCTGCATGGGTGTCGCGAACGGGGAGTCCGCACGCATTAATTGCACGTGCTGTCACAGCCCTCTGTCCTTTTACGGCCTTTTTACTACGTTCGCCTTTTCTTTGGGCGTCGCACCCCTCACCCCTTTCCCTCTCGACTCCTTCAATACAGTGTGTGCGCGCACAATGGAAACGCGAGCGTCGCCTCATTTGCGTCGTCGGCGGCCATCGACGCTGATGGCCACTCGGGATCCTCGAAAGAGATGGAAACTTTTCGCACACTGACGTTTCATTTCTGCCCCGGGGGCTAATCGAGCGGGGTGCATGAAAAGATGAGGGTTTAATTGAGACACAAGGTGATGATGGATGACGGGTGCTGGTCAACACCCCTCGCTGCCAAGCGATTCTTTTTAATAAGCTCCACGGGTGAGCAAAACGAATGACTTTTGCAGTTCGAACGGATTCGGATGGAAGGGGGGGAAATGCGGCAGCTACACGGCAAAAACATAGTTCCAGGGGCGTGTCTGCGCATGCCTAATTGCCTAAAATTGCTAGGCACATGGGGCTCATCGATCACGGCCTCGTTCGAGGGGTGGGGGCTCCGAGTCGGCGTTTCGGGCCAAATTTATTTTTGCCGCGCGCGCTCTCCTGTCAACGCGGGGTGTTAAGACGCCAGAGGCGAGTCGTCGTTTAATCCATCATGTATATCGCTACAAATTGGCATCGATCGACGACCGGCACCGCCCTGCAAGAAGCGAAACTTTGAA
>JAQIXT010000238.1:0-49402 GCA_034700445.1 Stenotaenia linearis
TTCAACTCAGAGTTGAATTAGCACTTAAGGCACTTAGTATCCCACAATGCACCATACCTCTCTCTAAAGTTACGTTAAGATCAAGTGTGAACGTAAGTGTGAACCTAGCATTAGGCTCAATTCGACCGAACCAACTACAAATGTTCTCAAGATGATAGCTCGGTCACAACTAAACTTCTATTCACTTGTACGTTATTACAACTCGTATTGAACAACGGACGTGCAAAGTTTATTCGCTGAAATATCATAAACATCATACAAAAAGAACCAAAATCTCAAACCCTAATCCACCACCACCCAAATAACTTCAATCCCACAACCCACTTCGCCCGCATAAAACTCCAATTGGCTGATTACTCACCTCGGGTTAAATTCAAACGCGCACTTTGCTCGGCCATTAATTCTCTTCTCGGTTTTAAAAGTCCAATCACTAAAACACTTGAAAACAAGTTAAATTCCACAGCACACCCCCTGAATTCTACTT
This sequence comes from Stenotaenia linearis, assembly GCA_034700445.1. Classification (NCBI taxonomy): domain Eukaryota; kingdom Metazoa; phylum Arthropoda; class Chilopoda; order Geophilomorpha; family Geophilidae; genus Stenotaenia; species Stenotaenia linearis. The sequence goes on from JAQIXT010000238.1 coordinate 485, forward strand.
CCATACTCCACAACCCCCACTAAAGTCACGCATCACGCTGCACGTCACGTCCCCGAGATAACAAACACGTCCAAACAATTTCCTCTGAGTTAGTGGACACAGCTAAATTAAAATCCTGAATTATTATACACGTCACGTGCAGGGAAGCCATCTGTTGCCCCTGGAATCCATCTGTGGCTCTTTTTGGCGCACTGCCGAAATCCCGACTCACATCTCTACATCATTCAAGGAGCCAATCATTGTGTGATGTCATAGGAATGGGTCTGAGTGCAGGAAAAGGGCGGGTAAATGACGTCATAACGTGTTGGCACAAGTGTTCTTGTAATGTAAGTGCGATGTGATGAATGTTCCACTCGATTCGTCTTGTTTTAAAAATGTTCTACGGGCGATTAAAGTTAACTTGGGGATTCATGATTCCGTCATTTTGTTGTGTATGAGGTGTTTTAAGTGTGACAGTTTTGGGGTTTGTTTTTCCTCATTGCAAAGTTACAATATATTATGGGAATGTATAGCGAGGAAATTCACCTCAGAGCCAAAAAATGGAATATTGCATTTTTGAGCCACCAGAAAATTTGTACGGTAATTTCTCAATAAGTATATTTGATTGAATAGTTTTGGAATGAAAAATTGAAAAGTGATAAAACAGAATTTTATCTTTTCGGCCATAACTTACAGTAGAAACAAAACAAGATAAAATCAAAAACTAAACAGATTTAAAATGTTCAATATGTTTGGAACTTTACTAAATTGTAACTATATGAGCTTCAAAAAATTTTGTAATGGAGCTATGTAAAAGATGCGAAAATGCTAATTTTTCAAAAATTCACAGTCTACAATTTTGAATGAATTCCACAAAATGTTTAGGACAGTTTATTCCTTTAGTATAACTAGTAATTTCGAAATTACCGTAACATTATTTTTAAAATTGTGGTTATAATGAGTTTTTGAAAAATTTGCATCTTCACATCTTTCATGTAGCTCAACTGAAATTCAATAAAATTTAATGAAAATGTCTGAAAATTTTAAAAAAGGAATAAAAAAGCAATTCACAAAAATGTTTATAACTTAAAGCCATTCACACAACACTAAAGACCTTAATTGGTTCAGCAAACTTGAAAAACTCTCTTACACTACTCCTTTAACATTATTCCATTATTCTGGATGCAATCATTCCATTGGAAGATTACGATAATCACTTCTCCAACTTCAATAGCACTCTACAACTTTCTAATTACAATTCCTGCTCTATCTTTTATAGTTTACAAATTACATAATGAAAAACCCTAAAGATGACCTCAAAGACCAAATTTCAGGTCACAAAAGACTATCACACTAACTTCCACTTGACCGATCAGAACAACCGGTCTATCTGCACCATATCAGAGACATTTGACGATAACATACCATATCACCTTGAACATTTGACACTAAGAAATTTGTACAATATCAAGTACAAGTCGAATCTCGTTATAACAAATACTGTTAACCAGACACGCCATTAGAGAGTTTGCGGAGAACGAAACTTATGTCTAATAACTTATAAATTCCATGTTAAATATAAGTTAGATTTATAATTAACATGGAATTTATAAGTTATAAAACATAAGTTTTGTTCTCCGCAAACTCTCTATTAGTTCAAAGCGCAGGGGAAAAGGAGGGACAAGGATGGGTTTATGGCCGTGAACAGTCTAAGCGGTTAGTCCCTCACGCAAGTTCAGTGGTCAGTTGAGTCCTCCTGGATGCCCGATGTCCAATGCTACTCTTTAAGAGTGCCGGTACCTTTAAGCTAACTGGGCATAGAGGCCTACAGGGTTAGTCTTAGGGCAAAGAGAGAGAAGTGAGAGATTTATTTCAACCACTCTCTAGAAGAGAAAAAACACTCCTAACTTACCGAGAAAACACAATAATCCAAGAAACCTCTGCATCACACCTTTGTTAACAGCAACAAAGTTCATCCGGCTTGTTGCAGCAGCCCATTATTAATAACAATACACAAAAAATAGAATAAAGAATAAAAGAACAAAAGAATACGAAAATCTCATAACAAAATTCTTTCGAATCCCCACTAACAGAAATCCTTATAATCGATCTCATCATAACAAAAATTTAATTATAACGAAGGTTTTTTCTGGTCCCGTGGAGTTCGTTATATATAATGAGATTCAACCTGTATCGACATTTTGACATGGCCATGAAAACTGCAATCCAACAATTTTTTTTTTACATATATACAAGTTTATACTCATTTTATCGATAGATATATCAGTTTTTAACTCGTCTTACACGCAAGTAAAATAAGGTATTTATTTTTCCATTACTATTCCATTTTTTCCACTTCACCATAAAGAAATTTGCTCCATTTCACCGTCCAGTTTAATCCATGTCGAACCACAATGTAATTAAATGATTAAATTGTGCCATCGATATCATAATGACGATGTTAATATAGCAAATGCGCATTTGAGAAGCTAAACAAAACGTCTACTTCCCTCTTCCATTAATATAAATTATTAATGTTTGAAACAATATAAATTATAAATGGCTGCAACGTCAACGACCATCAGCCGATTGCCTTCTCGTGATAAGACAAGCAAACTTCATTGCCAAGTTTTCACTTCTTCCTTATGCCTCACATTTTGATCAATTCAATTGTTAAAAATAAAACAAACACGCTGCCATCTTGTACTCTACCATGTAATTGAATCAGCAGGGGCCTTTATCATTAACAATTCTGGATTTCCTGCATTCAAGACCACTTTAAAGCTATTTTCCAAGTTCCAGCAAAAAAATGGGATCTGATCCATTTTTGCACTATGGGTAAGCCAGTCTGCTGTTATGTATTAACAACTGTTTGAAAAGTCAAAATGGCGTCCAGAAAGTTCTAAAATGTGATGTCCCCGAGATGGAATTGATATTGACATCGATATTGTGTTGCCTTACTGTATTTCTTCTAATAAACCCGTGGGTCTTATTTCAAATCACGAAATTTTTGACCAAATTTTGGTTACAAAGTAATTGCTTGCCACATTATTTATTCAAAAAGCATAACGATTCCAACATTAAAACGGCTTATTTATGTTGTATTAACGTTGTAAAACGTTAAAACAATTTAAATATGCCTGGAACAATTAGTTTTGCATCCGGAAGTTCAGGGTACTATTCGAAGTGCGGGACTATTCGAAAAAATATGGTAGTAGTATCGTATTAAATCATTGATTTCTTCAATGCTTTCATCGATACATTCGCTCAGGATATGAACAGCGGTTTATGTGCCCATTATATATTCCCTATGGAGATAGACCCTCTGATTACATTTTTGCAGAGCACTATAATGAAACAGCACTAAATGGGGTAGCATTAACTGGGGCATTATTGTACTTGACTTATGCGATTAATTCATTCCGAAGGTTTCCATGCAAGACGGTAAATAGCTCGAGTCAATATTGCTTTAAGATATATATACTTTGTAAATTAACTAACTAGATACATCTTGCAATCAACAAATAAAATGATGCAGCTGATATATCAAAATGATGTATTTAGTATGTTCAAAGTGGCAGTTGGTATTGTAATGTTACAGGGTTACAGTACAAAGAATTGATCCTACTATCTCCTCTTTTTTCAGGTGACAAATCAGAAAAGTGGGTCAAAGGTCAACCCTGATTAGTGTCATATCAATTATTTTTGCCCAAGACTGACCTTTGATCTTTTTTATGATTCATCACCTGAAAAAAACAAAGCAGGACCAAGGCTGGTATTCACAAACACTACTTACGATCATTTTTTTACGTAAGTTAATGCTAAGCAAAAATTGGAATTTACGAAAGAACACCTATGCAAATTGCAAAAAAAGAGGTTACTTAAGCATTTTCCTAACAATTGTTTTTTTCCCCATAGAAAATTTTACTTATGCAAATATTTAAGCAAGAATACAACAATGAGCTTACTTAAGATTTTGCTTACGAAATTCTTAAGTTTTAACTTATGCAAAAACTTAGGTTAGTTTTTGCTTAAATCAAAACTTAAGAATTTCGTACGCAAAATCTTAAGTAAACTCATTGTTGTATTCTTGCTTAAATATTTGCGTAAGTAAAATTTTCTATGGGAAAAAATCAATTTTTAGGAAAATGCTAAGTGACCTTTTTTTTAACTTGGGAATTTGTGTAGGAATTCTTTTGTGAATTCCAATTTTTGCTTAGCATTAACTTATGTAAAAAATGATCGTAAGTAGTGTTTGTGAATACCAACCCAGTAATGCTAGCAACTGCATATCTACAAGTCCACACAACTCAAATTCATGCAAGTCAATGATATTGGCAAACCTGTCATTGGTATTGCATAACGTCTAGCATAAACCAAACTCTATTCATTTTCCGTCAACTTCTCGACGCTAATCAAACGAAGTAGCGACGGAAACGAGAAAAGCAAACCATTAGATTGATTCTATTTAATTTCCTGCACGACAACTGAAATTTGCTTGTATCCACGACCTCAATAGTTGATTCACTGGATCAAATTTAAGACCCTCATCTCGATCACTCTGCATTCAGGAAACTGTTTGTCTATTTGACAAATGCTTTGCCAGGCTCACTGTTTTTCTTGAGTCACCCACTATTGTTTTTCTAGGTTGGCACCCAACTTGGCACATTCTTTTTCCGTTTCCTTTTTCCAGAAAAAACAAAGCTCGACGTAAAACCGCAAACAAGAATTTTGAACAGGCAATATCCAGGTAAAGCGGTAGGATTTTCTTTTCAAAATGTTATTCTATGAGCTTTAGGCTTAGCTATTTTGCTTGCACAAATCATTAACTAATAAACACACTAGATTTCACTGGATTCCAAGGGATTAATGCACACAAATGGCTTTTTAAAACTCATTCACATAAAATGTTTGAATGGTGGAAATATATTTTCTGATTAGCTATGGTTAGGTTGTGATTACATCTGCATGGTTGGTAATTAGTTATGATTAAAATGTCAGAATGTTTGTTGCTCCCAAATAAAATGCAATAAAAACTTTTCAAAAGTTTTTATTGCTTTTTATTTGGGATCATTAGAGTCTAATGGTTAGTTTACCATTGGACTATTGTATGTAGTGATCTGCAGTGCATTGTGGGAAACAATAAGATGGATGGGTAGTAACCATTTTTACAGGTGGTGTGTTGATTATAGAACAGGTTGTCCCATACTTGTGACTTCTCAATTTACTGTACAAACATTTGCACGACTTTGACACCACATTATTCCAATGGTTTACACGAAGAATTTGTTTTCGAAATTTCCTTTAATCCTTTTATTTTAGGGTCAAAATGACTAGAAAGGAAAATTTAGGTCACTGCACATGCACAGTCCAAAAATAACTCACAAGGGAATATTCTACACTTTCCAAAAGGAATATCCAAATTCTATTAAATCCAAGAAATTTGCATTTACATGTGATGGGATTTTTCCAAAAACCAAAAAACCAGAAAAATTTCAAAAATCAGTATAAACATGCACTATGTTGCACGAGAGAAGTTTTCCCGGTATATTTGGTTTTCGGTAAAATTTCCTTTCCGCATTTAAGAGGAATTGGACATTCTTTTTGCAAGAGGTAGAATATTCCCTCTAATGCAAGTTTTTTGCACTGAGCATTAGCAGTGATCTTAATCCTTCCCTCCCCCAGTTCTTTTAACCCTGACTATATATAATTCTGTTCCCTTCTTTGATAATTTAATAACCCTCCTCTCTTCGCGTCTTTCACTATTAATGAAGAAAAAATTATCTCCCTACCATATCATCGGTCACTGACCACTCCACTTAACTGGCCACCCAACCCACAGACAAACCAGAACTTCAGTCAACAACACTTCTCGTAACACTTAGCATAGCACTTATCTTCCAAGCGCAAGGCTTCCCATTGGCTGGAAATTGAATCGTGAAATAATCCTCCGAACACCACTCGTAAAACACCATTCAAATATTGTTTATCGCACTTTTTAAATCCAGCAGAAAGAAACCATATAACTTTGTTATTAAATACATATTTATACCCTACACTTCCCTCCGCCATGTTTTATGCATTGCCAGTAACCGCTCCCTTTTTATTCCACTCACTGTTTGATGGCTTAAGGGAAGCAGCAACAAAATCCATTAATCATTAGCCCCATGATGATCCATTAAGTAAATTTAATCTGTTCCTTCCATCATGTGACCATCTTAGCTTGAAATTCAACTTAATTGACACAATCCAGTCTAATTTTTCACACAATCTGACAAAAACTTGAGGAAACTCAAACTCCAGAGTCAAATTCCCTTCATTTTGTAGCCATTAAAGCTGCACAACCAAGATAAAAATGATTTGAGGTTGTGAGGGAGTGTTTCAGAGAAAATGAGGAAAGGGATTTGTCTTCCATACCAGAGAGATAGAGTCCATTTATCTAGAGAAAAAAGTTGTAAGAAATCTATCTGGGAGAGTGGATTCTTCAAATGGACCAATTTGGAAATCATTCCACCAGTTGAAGGTGGTGAATATTCACTTGCCACTTTTCTAGCAGCAACGAGTTAATCAGTTGCAAAGTGTCACCATTTTTGTTGGGTGGGTGGAAGTGGAAGAAAATAATTTGTGACTCGTTAGTCTGGTTGGAAGTTGCACATTTCCAAGCAATCTCCAGTAACTATGTTGGTCGTCATGGAAACACGGCCTTGGTATCAAAAGTACAAGACATTCAAGATGGTTGAATAGCTCAAAATCACAGAATTTATTTCAAATTCTGCTTTCAGTCATGTGATAACAGGTAATTCACAAATGCAATATAATTTTTCATCTAGAAAAAATTGCTTTTGGGTACACTGCCACAGATTGTGCGCACCAATCTTTTGATATGGTATCCGAATAGCTTTTCGTAAATCAATTTCAGAAATTCTAAGATTACATACCAAATTCCTCGATTACAAAATACCATATATTATCGATTCAAGGACGCCCTTTAATATAGGACGTGTTTAAACAAAAGAATCCTTTGTTCGTACAGGTCGAACCTCGTTATTACGAACTCGCTTATTGCGAATTCCTCGTTTTAACGAATTTTTTAAATGTTTGGTTGGATTCCTATCCATTAATTCAATGTTAAAAAATTCGGATATTACAAACTCTCGATGTTGCGAACAGATTTGATGGTCCCTTCGAGTTCGTTATATCGAGGTTTGACCTGTACCACTATTTTTCGTTAAGTGAAATAGAGGCTGCGACATTCATCGATGTTTACTTTAACATGAACCAGCCATTTTTCCAAATGACGCATAGACCCTGTGACTATCTTTCTTGGTAATCATAATTAATCAATTTTTTAGACATCCATTGTAAAAGCAATAAATTTCAAAGATAAATTCTTTCGTCCGAAGCCGGAACCCGTTCTCAATAACCCCTATGACACAAATATTGACTGGACATTATTAGAATTAACATCAATTTATTGATTCAATTTTCTGAAGTGTTTATCAACTGCAACACTCTAGCAAATGATGCATAGCTTTCAACACTACCAGACACCCATTATCTGTTACCATTAAAAAGTTACCAAATGAATGACTTTTAAATTTACATCCACGGTCATAAAAACGTTTTTATTGATAAATAATATGACATTAACGTACTGTATTGAACTCTGATATGCATTATTCACCAGGGCCGACCATTTTGGTTGTAAACACCATGCATAATTCAGTCCAGCATAGACAGAAGATCAATGTAAAAAAGAAGCATAATGACAACTGCGGTGACCTTATTGATCTCATTGAAATTGAACTGAATTTACACAATCACATCATTTTATTATTACTTCAAATTCAAAGGATTTAACAACAAAGTACATATGAGACCACTGAATCTACACTTTAACAGGTTAAAAATATTCTCAAGAATAGTTCTAGATACTAAATTACACCTCAAATACAATCCATTACAACAACATGTGCTTTAAGAAGGGCATTGGAAAGGGCAGGGAGAAGAGCAGCAATGAGGGGGAACATGGAAGACCAGATTATTTAGATGCACACTGGGCTCATGGGACTAGGAATTGAAAATGAAAATGGCAACAAGAAAATAAGAGGCAAAACAAACAAAAAAAGCAAAAACAATATTCAGCTTGTTACACAAATAACAAAGCAGAAATTCTATTGGGAAATTCTAAGAAGAAGTCTCAAGAGGAGATCAGCTGATGCACTTACAAAGGAGTACACTGCATCGAGTAAATTTAGAGAATTTCAAATTTCCATGTTATAAAACCACATTATGTAGTATTTTGCTTTAATTGGCAGTAACTTTGACATAGGCACAGTACTGTTGTCCCTGTAATTGATTTTCACTTATAACAAATTGTCAACTGTCAGTTTTGCTTTTATTAATTTAGAGCTTTTAATGTGAGTAAACAAATTGATGTCTACCATAGAAACAAATTACAATTTCACTTTTTCTTGATATTATCTAAAATGGATATTAATTTTCACAAGACAATCAACAAAGAACAACAATTCCCAAAGTCATGAATGATTTAGAGAGTTTTCTTTAGGCTTTAAACCCAATTGGATGGAGGTGAGAAAGCAGGAAAGCTGATGAATTGTGGGAAATAAAGGGGAAAAGGCTGAAAGGAAGAGGGAAGCCCAGAAAAAGATACCGACATACTTCATTCACAATAAAGTGGCTTTTTCTTATCAGTTCACACTTGTGATCGGTTATAAATTTTATTCTTTCTACTTTAAGTGCATCAACAAATATGTTCAAACTCGGTCTTTCGGACAAAAGTCGTGGCGGGTTTTATGGTAGAGACTTGAATTAATTTATTTTCATTTATTTTAATAAAAATTATCATTATTAAATGCGTGATTTTTATCTTGTGAAGTCTCTTAAGCTAAGATGCAATTGGCTTAAAGTTCTAGAAGAAAATGTTCTAGAAAAAAAATTTACTTTAAAATGTGCGACTCTATTGTAAGAATTTTCAAGAAAATTAAATTAGGGTAAAGTTCAAAAATATTTGCCAATCTGATGGAACTTTAATTTTCTAAAACATTTGTTTTCTGACGTTTTTCTAGAACATTGTTGATAGTTGAGTCTTAGCATTTCCGTAAAATCCAACATGACTTTATTATCCTCATTCCTATATATCCATACATTAACATTATTATTATTATAATTATTATTATTACAATGCGCAAGTGAGAAAATTCAACTAAAAAAGTACACAAGTTTAAGGCAGAATAGGATATGCGCTCAAGCCGCATTGCATTGTGGCACTTGTATGGAAGCGAATAATCAATTTGAAGCACATTGCTTCTTTTTGATGACTAACATTTCCACCAATTTACTTTGATATATTTTCACCTGTCACATTCTTTCTCAGTTTGATGCGAATTTACACGACAGCATGATTAGCATCCATCCGTATACAAATTCCGCAATGTTCTGCATTTATCTATTCTCAAATACAAAATGGCGTTACAAACAAAACCCATTATAGATTTCACCTAGAAAAACAGAAATTGCATTGCCTGAGGGATGTATTAGAACAATAACAGTAATTATTTTTTTTAACCAAAACACAAAATCAATCAATAAACAATCAATTACTAAATTATATACAAAGAAAACAAAAATCATTTGATGATGTCGTATACTCAGCTCAAAATCATTATGGTGCCAAAAATAACAACAACCACCTCAGGGGCTGTCTCATTGATTAACACGACACCGGAAGTTGGTGCTGAGGAGGCCACACGAAACGACACGAATTGATAGATTGACAACAATGACAAGCGAAAAACATGGACGCCAGCAGTGATGTGCAAAGTGCGCACTTGCACCATGTGTGGTCTTCGGATTTCGAAATAATTTCGCTTTAAAGTTTGTTTATGTAACATTCATCAATTCTAAGATGCCATCGATTGTAAAATGCACCCTTATTTTCAGTACTACTAAAATCCATTATAAAATGCAACCTGGATTTGGGAGTCGTGAGCCGAGTTTCAAGTACGACACCCCGACCAGTAGCTAGGTCATTTGCAGACGATTTGGCACCTCCACCAAAAATGTTAAAATATCGAAATATCAAAAATGTGCATCTTAGATTCGATGAAATATATACCACACTTGCAACAATGCTACTGGCGTCCATGGTAATTCATATAGAAAAAACATTTGACTACAAACTAAAACAGCAAAACTACCATTTCTGTATTGGCTATGTATATATATTGTTTCGAACTAACATTTGCTCTCTAGTTAGTATTGCCTTCAGAGTTTGTACTTTAATACATCATCAGCTAAATGTTTCAAACTTGTAGCCATTGCCAGTAATGAGCTGCACAAATAGCCCAGTAATGACAATGGCTAAATCACAACCACAGAATGTAAGCAAACTTTTGATTTCTACAAACCCAAACCCAGGGAATTGTTCGAAGCTCTTTTAAGGACAACGCAAAATCAGTGTGAAAACTGGCGCGAAATAAAAGAAGGAACGTAGTTGAGATAAAATTTTGAAATGCTTACTGTTTCTGATGCATATTTTTTGTCTTCCATGCTTTTATCCTTGAGAGCTTTGATCAGCTTCCACCGACTGGAACCGCCATCTTGGCTGCCATCTTGACTTTTGATGGTCCTCAATAATCCAGCGCCTTTTAGAGGCGATACTGGGGGAGGTCCTTCCGATGGCGATGCTGCTGTGGCCCCTTCAACTGTAGGACCTAAGGCAGAAGCGGGAGGACTTGCAGAATATTCGACAACATCCTTCTGTAGAGACATTTCTTGTGTTTTTTCTTCTAGAGGCTCTTTCCCTTTGTGGCTTTTGTCCTTCTTCGAGACTCTTTGTTCTGCAGTCCTCTCCTCTTCGCTCGATAGGTCTTCAGGGCCACTGATGTCCGGTCCACCAGTCTCTCCGGATGAAGCTGACGAGCTTCTAGGACTTAAATCCATGGAATCTTGCCGAGGACTGATGAAGGCCTCTCCGCCCGAATGGAATGCCGACTCCGTCGACTCGGGCCTATCCGCTACTTTTTGGTGATCCGTCTCGAGTATGTTGATTGTGTCGCGTCGCTCGTCGTTGATCGAGCAAGAGAAAATGGCTGATTCTGTAGACACATAACTAGCTGTCAAATTATCGTCCATCTCTGCTTTGTCCATTGACTTTGTACTGGTTAGCACATCATCTACAAAATCTCCCATAATGTCTTGGCTGCTACTTGATGTTTGTGGTCCACTTGCTAGTGCAGACTTTTCCCGCACATCTGTTTTTGCTTTCAGTTCGTGTTTTTCTACGTCGCCTTTAACTTGGATTGTCGGAAATAAATGATTGACATCGTTGGCGTCGAAGATATCCAACACATCTTCGCGTCTTATCTCATCTTGGTGTTTGAATGATACTTGACTTCTCCTGTTTACATCTACTTCGTCTTGTGCTGTCGTCGTTTTCCTCTCCTTCGGCACAGGCAGTTCTCGTCTCGGTTTCGGTATTGGTGCGTCTTTCTTTTTTTGTGCTTCTGCAGCTTTCATTTCCATCACGTCGACCGGTGAGATCTTCTCCTCACTTACAGCCGTAAATGCTTCTTCACTCTCCTCTGATTTGATGCTGCTCGTCCACTCGCCCATATCTGACATTGATGTCGTGTCAGGCATATCATCCCAGCTCTTCTCGTGCTTCACATGTCCATTTTTTTCCTTATTCCTTTTCTTGCCTTGCCCATCCATCTCCTCATCTTCTTGAGCACTTCCCTGCTCAACATCTGACGGCCCCGAAGAGCTCTGTCTTTGTCTGTATTTTCCCAGAGCTCGAGACACCGCAAACTCTCTAGAGCCCGAGAGCGCAGTTGACGTTACAGCACCCCCGCTGCTCGTCGCTGTCTTTATGGACGTCGTCTCCGACAACGCATCGGCATCCTGTTTAGTCTGAGTCGTTGGCATGGTGGCAAACATGTCACTTATGTCCTCGTCTAAAAGATCGACTTCGGACGTCAGAGTCGGTTGCGAGCGCATCTGGAAACTACCTCTGCGCGTGCGTACTTGTGGCCATTCTTCCGAGGAGTCTTCGGTGTCCGGCAGCGACTGTGCACTACCTTTTCGCCTCACTTTGGACAAAAGTCCCGTCATGCTCGTCAAAACCTTCAAACTGCCTTTCCTCTTGCTCTTCGACGGCAGAGAAGTCGTCGACCCACCACTAGACGGTGGGCCACTGGTAGTTTCTTGTTGCGGCAATTTGGTTGCAGAACGGGCCGACTTTGACCGGCGCAGACTTCCGAACAACGGATGGTCATTCCCATGCAGCGAAGAGGCGCTTCCAATGCGCCTCATGTCTCCCAACGAAGGTATCCATTGAGACACAGCAGAGACCAAACTTCCTCTGCGTCCTTTTTTCTTCTTCGCGTTCTCTTCGGTCAACGGTGGCATGTGTTCATTGTCTTTCAAAGTACCGCCAGCTATTGTGATGTACCCGGACGAATCGGATACGACAATGTTTCTAGTCATGTAAGATTGCAAGCTTTCTTGTGTCTCTTCGGGAGGAATTGGCCTGTATTGTTGTTCCCTCTGTTTTTGATATTGGTCCATTGGATGCCTTTCCTGTTGATGAGACACTGCATCCCACATTTGCTTCGACTCTGAACTTGCATATGCTTGTTGACTCGGTGTGTTGCTCGCAGCCAAGAGTATGGACTCCATCGACATTAAACTGCCAGTCAGAGGACCCTGCATAACATCTATCGGGCCGTGCATTGCATCGGGGTGCGGCCCCTGCATCCCAGTCATCATTAAATTGGGCGGGGCCGAATGCGTTCCAGGCACAAGATTCAAATTAGCTTCTCGTCTGCGATGTGCTGCAATTGGAATTGGCGACGTGCCCCTTGCCTGGACGTAAAGCTCGCCTCGCACGTGGGGTTTCGGCATCGGTCTCAGCCCGGAGCCCACCGGCGACCCGGTGCCGTAATTAGCAACCCACTCGTGCTGCACTTTCGATGGAGAATGGTACATTTTGTGCGAAGCTTTGGGCGAGCCGGAGTAGACATAGCCCCCGGTAGATGCATCATAAGCCGTGTAATAGGTCTTGTACGTAGACTTCTTTGGGGAACTTATGTGTCTGTACAACTCGGGTCCGTGCGTTGTCGACCTCACGTCGTACATTTGACGCCCTTCGTAGACGGGCGTCGACCTCGCATCGTAGGTGGGTGCCGACCTCGCATCGTAGGTGGGTGCCGACCTCGCATCGTAGCTGGGTGCCGACCTCGCATCATAGGTGGGTGCTGTTGCGTATTGGGGAGTTGGAAAGTGAACAGGATATCCTCTGGCCTCTAACATTTGAGCTGAAGGTGCATATCCATAAGGATAAATTCTTTCACTCGTCATATGACTGTGTCCTGTGGGTTGGTGTATGTGGGTGGTCGAGGGGACTCTCATCGAAGACCGGTAGACCATTGCCTCTTGAGCAAGGGCGGCTGCTCTATTCTGCAGATTGCTTTGGGTTATTTGTCTCGCATCATTCGGAGTCATGTAATAACCATGCAATCTTCTTTGAGAACCAGACCTTAATTGAACCATTTCCATGGGCAATGAAGAACAAGTCTTGTACTCGGTATCAATTGGATACGTGGGAGGAGACCTGCGGCCTGATGATTTGTAGCTGGGAGAAGCGGTGCGTCGAGAAGGGGAGGGTGCTTTGATGATGGGTGATAATGCTCGCCTTGTTGGAGATGGCACGGGCGATCTCCTGGGAGATGCCGTTGACATTGGCAGAAGATTAGTCGGTGCCAAGCTCGGGGACACGGTCCTAATGGTCGGCGAGGCAGCTCTCAGCGTGGGCGACACGGGCAGAGCCATTCTCTGCGTGGGCGACTTTGCCGGCGAAGTGCTCTTCAACCCCGACGGCGACTTCGGCGGGACGGGAGACAGGGCGCGATATGTCGGACTGGACAGTCGATAAGTTGTGTCGACCGTCTTCATGATATCGTGCCGCTTTTGAATCGGTATCGGCGAGCTCGGTTTGCGAGCGAGAAAGTTCGGCGACGGCGACTTGGGTGACAACGAACGGTAACTGCCCAAAGACGTCAAGTCCCTGTCGGTTGCCTCGTCCGAACCCAGTTTGCATCCGCTGCTCGACAACATGCCGGAATCGGACGAGTGGATGCTGAAGCTCCAATTGTCCACGTCGATGATGACGTCGTTGTCCTTGTTGGTCAAAATCCCCGAAGTGCTCAACGAAGATCCCTTGTCATTGCCCACTTGCCGAAGACTACCTGAAAGTTTGTCCAATTCTTCCAAATCGTGATCGCTCACACATGAAAGTTCGCCCTTATATTCCTGATAATCTTTGGCTGTATACACATCGACAGAAGATGCACTCGGACTGAGACCTTTATCCCAAATGTCTTTGATGTCCTGTTCCAAGCTGTGACTTTCTTGTTCCGACAGATCCCAATCAGGAAAATCCAACTCCAAATCAGTCGAGCCAGAGATTTGCGATAAATTGTCCCGATGCGCGTTGTTCAGACTCCTGTAGAACGCCTCGTCTGGTAACTTACGGTCCCCTTCCGCCGGCTGGGGCTCCACGATGGTCGACAACAGACCAGACTGCTCTTGCACTTCCTCTTGCACGGCGCTAGTCGGCCGCACCGGCAACGACGCAGTCGCCGCACCCGCCTCCTTCTCCTTCTCCGCCACGGACGACTTGGGTTCGTCGACCGCACAGATGTCCAGCAGCTGCCCGATGACCGCTTGCTGCTCGTAGAGAAGTATCTCCAACTTCTCCAACCGTTCCCACATTTTAATGTACTCCTGGGACAGCATGTCCAAAGCCCTCCACGCGTATCTCAACTCAGTGTCGAGGATATTTAGCCGTGTCGCCAGACGCTCCATGTAATCCTGTAGCAAGGTGTCGATACTGGTGGCGTATGTGGACGTGTGAGACGGACTGGACGTCTTCATCGTATCCAGATTCATGACGCGACGCGATGAAAAGGAAGACCTCGATAAAAGGAGGCAGAGACGATGAGGAAAATGATGATTATGATTAAGACGGCACTACAAGGCACCAAAACTGCATTGACGTGTTATCCGCGGGGAAACAACACAGGTTAGAGTCGATATCTTTTTCACGTCACGTACTCACGTACCGTACCTAGACCACGGGTGTGGCGGCGGGGGAGCCACACATCACCGCCAACTCTCCCCCGCCGCACGCAGTTGGGTTAATTGCATCCACTGGTTGTCCACGTCGTTCGTCATGCGAATTATATCCTCGGGGCAGGCGGGCCAAGATTCGCGGCTGCTCGACACGCGCGCGCGCACTGACTGCCGCTCCTGTCGAGACCGCGCACACGCCAACCTCGTCGATCGATCCACCAGGCCAATGTGGCGCCCTCCAACAACGACGCGCAAGAGCTTCGATTAAAAACCGATTTTTCCTCGCAAAAAAAAAAACGCGACAAACACTTCCGTACCCCTTACCAAACCCTCACGGTACCCCTTACACACAGAACTCAATGCAAAATCAGTGCAAAATTAATGCAAATTAACAATTTCAGTCAAGTTAATTAGAAATTCCAGTTCGTTGCTTCTCGTTTTCACTCATATCTTCTTCGCGGACCCTTTCCGGGGGTGTGGGGGGGCGGGATCCACCTTCGGGAGTGGCACATCGATCGGTCAGTCTTTCCTCGTCACGTCACGGAGCGAATTCCCACGTCCGATTTTTTCCCTAGCTGCGTTGCACCGCCATTTGCCGTCCAATTTGTGCGTTGCAGCCAAGCTGCCCTGCGAGAGCCCGAAAGATTAAGCCCGGCTACACGTGTATTGTCGCATGCGACTCTTAAATCACTAATCACCTTATAAAACGCCCGATTCACGTCCAATCTTCACACGTCCAATCGCCACAGACGCCATATGTGGAGCATCGCTTCCTCCATCCTGGCGGACGCAACCACACCCAGCTACGGGGGTCTGTTCGAAGATCCCGGGGGTTTCGTCTTCGAATTCCGCCAAAATAATCCGTTCCGAGCCCGATTCCGATCGCTCGGTTCGAGATTTCCCTGTTTGGCGATCGGGGGTTTGGGCGTGCGAGCGCGCACGGGTTTGAGTTGTGTAGGGTCGGGTGCTGTGCGGTTGGCTTCTCCTGGACGCTAAGGTCGGTGAGAAGCAGCAGATCAATGGCGGCTTTCCGTATTGATCTTCACCTTGGAGTTGCACAAGCGCTGATGGGGCACATGCTGCTGGTGCAGGTGGTACAACGACCCCGTAAAATTTGTGTTCCACATTTTTTTATTCCAAAACCAAATTTACAAAAATTTACAACAATTAAATTTGTTTTAACGATGTTACGTTCACCGTTAAAACGAAGGTTTTCCGGTTTTAGAATAATTTGTTATTCTAAGTTTGTTTGTTTTCGAGTTGTTCCAATATTTGATGGAGTGCTGGTTTTTATGTGTTTTTTTTAATTTTTTTTTTTGGAATTTAATTATTTTTACGGTATTTTTCAATTGTTTCGTTTGTTGACGGAATCGATATTTCTCCTTGTTACTTGTGTGTCAGTTAATTTTATGAAGTTGAGAATTAAGAAATCTTGCGGTCAATTTCAATTTAAGGTCTGCGTTTACATAGTTTCGCTCTTATTTTTGATTGTTTGAAGTGGCCGTTAGATATCAAATATTCAAAATTTAATTAAGCCGTGTTCGGTTCGGGTCAACCAAATACATTATTCACCGTTTCGTAAATGATCTCGAATAATACGCGGGGAAAGTGTGGAATCAAAAAAGAATGATTTTGTAGATAGTACACGGGTGCACTAAACAGTAAAAAAAAAATTTTCTTTCTAAAAAAAACTTGATTTTTAGTTTTACTTAAATAATTTTGCATTCTTAAGACAGAGCACAAAATAAAATATATTTCGCTAAAAACCCCGATATAATAAAATTATTTTTCAAATTCGTTATAACGAGGTTTATATTACAACAAAATTTTTCGTGGTCCCTAGGGTCTCATCAAAACAGGATTACACTCTAACGAGAATTGACTACAAACCTACTGAGCATGCGCAGTACAATTCCCTATATTGCTTACATGATACATTGGGAAACCCGAAACAAAATTTTCAATTAAGTTACTTCTGTCTTCTACTAATAAATTACTAACTTAGAAAGATAAAAGTTTTGTAGTTATAATAATGATTTATATTGTTGATATATTGTTTTTTCTTTACTTTTTTCACCTGTCGTCAAATATTTTATTTACACAATTACTTTTTCCCGCTTCAACACGAAATCATATCATTTTCAAACTGCAATGCAGCACAGCTCAGGGGCAGCGACCAAATATAATACTCAAAAATAATAATAACGTGCTGCAACACGCCAAAACACTGTTACGAATAATGAGAGCATTACCGTACTAATTACAGCCATGTTTCTAAAATAGATGGAAAGATAAGTTTGGTTTTTAAATCAATTTTTTTCTTTAATTTAATTTTTTAAATTTTTTTTTGAAAAAAATTAAATTAAAAAATTTTTTTTTGAAAAAATGTAAATTGTAAACATTTGATGGAATGGAACGCACGAACCTCCAAAGTACTCTTATCAACTCACAAAGCGAAACACGACTAGAAATATAGTCCCAACCTCAGATAAGACCGATAACGAACCTAACCGACCTTGGGAAAACAAAAAATAAATAAAAAGGGAAAAAATAGAAGTAAAACAAAATTAATGAATAAAATTTTTTGAAGAAAAAACAAGTTAATTAACGAAAAAACAGCCAAAACAAACAAAAAAATTAAATAAACAAGATAAAGTGAATGAATAACTAAAGAAACAATAAAAAAATAATTAATAGATTTTAAAAAATTAATTATTAATTATTTTTTTTATAAACTGAATTTTTTGTTTTTCTTTTTTTTTCTTTTTCATTAGTTCTTTCATTTCTCTTTTGTTTTTTTTGTTATTTATTTTTTTTTAAAAACATTGATATTTTAAGTTTTTTTCTTTAGTTTCTTTTCATTGGTCTTTTTTTCGTTTCGTTTCGTTTTTTTTTTTTTTTTATTAAAATTTTTGACAAAAAACGGACAAAAACAAAAATTTTGTCCGTTTTTTCATTGTTTTTTTTAAATACTTTTTTTCATTAATATTTTTATTATTCTTAGTTTTTCTTTTTTCTCACTGATTTTTCATTTTTTTGCTTTTTCTTTTGTCCCCCAAATTTAATTTCTAAAAACGCCGTAAAAAAACAATAAAAATTTTATAATTTACATTTTTTTTTAAAAAAAAAAAAAAAAAAAAAAACCTTAAAAAAAAAAAATTTTTTTTTAAAAAGTCCTCTAAACCCAAAACCCCGCAACCCAACACCGCCTCTCCCCCTTCCTCTTACCTCAGCTGTCTCGCTCTGCAGGGAAGACACCACCTCCGTCGCCTGCCCGTCGTCCAACCGTAACGCCGATCGCCAACCGCGAACCCCCAATTCACAGGGCACGAGACCGCGATAAACGACGCCTTTGAGCGACGACAAACGACGCCCACGTTTCTCGCGTTTGTCCACTGCGTTTGACATATCGTCCAACGATCGCGACATTTCCCTCCGGAATCTATGACTGACTGCTGCTGGACCCTCATTCCGTCCACTTTCTTCGGTCACGGTCACCTTCGAATCGTTCAGCCCCATCGTGTGTACAAACCAAGTGAAGAAAGGGTTACGGCCACAGCAAAAGCAGGGACTTAGAATTGAGAGTTTGTAATTGCATTGATGAAAACATTTTTAAAATGTTTCTTATAAACAGGAAATGTTGGTCAGGAAGGAGACATGTGACCGGATTTGGGTTATCTAACGTTAGTAATACCCGATTGGTTTATAAATACCAAATTGCGGGGTTTGTTTCCATTTATTTTGTTTATTTGGTGATTTATGGTTAGTTTTGATGATTTTTGTTGGAATTATGAAGTTTTTGCTGAATTTCTGCGGTTTTATCGGATATTTTTGCAATTTCTATTGAATTTCTGTAGTTTTCTCCTAAATTTTTGTAATTTCTGCTGAATTCCTCAAATTAAGGAAGAACCTCGTTATAACGACGCCGTATATAATGAAATCCTCGTTATAACGAACCCACATATAACGAAATCCTCATTATTACGAAAATCCAATTTATTTCCCATATAATTCCACATTAAAAAATTTATTTGTATATCGAAACTCGCTGTAACGAAAACCCAACTGACACAAAATATTTTTTCGTTATAACGAGGTTTTAACATCACCTAATTCACTTTCACCCATCAAAACAAAACATATCGCTAAAAACCCACTTCAACGAAATTCCACAAATTCGTTATAATGAGGTTCACGTTATAGCCAAAACTCATTACAACGAATTTTCTCTTTTCCCCAGCATTTCGCTGTTATAAAGGGGTTCAACTGTACTTCATCAATTCCAAAATCCAAATTCCTTACACCCCAATATAAATTTCCCCACTCGCCACCCCTTTAAGAAAATAAATTATTTCTATTGTTTGATCTGTAATTGCATCAATGTCTTTGGACAAAACCCACACGTAAGAACACTCGAAAAACACACTTCACTTTATTATCTCTGACATTTCCTTGGCAATCAACCAAGAAAATTATATATCCTTTAGTGTTATTGAGATAAAAGCATCAATTTCACCCTTCTACCCCTTTGCCCCCATTTTCCCCACCTCAAAAACCAATATACAGGTCGACCCTCGCTATAACGAATTTTTTCAAAGAAATTCCTTTGAATTGGACATCGTTATAATAAAAAAAATTTCAACTCCTTGGAGTTCGTTATAACGAGAGTTCTCCCTCAAAAATCAACGTCGAACCTCGTTATAACAAAATTTTTCATCAAAACGAATTTTTTCGAAGGAAATCCATAGAAATGAACCTCGTTATAAGGAAAATTTCGTTATAACGAGGTTTTTCCCATTCCGCCATGTCATTGTTGTCAAAAACTTTAGGCCTAACCCTATTTTGATTGCACATCTTATCTATGACACGCAATTTATCTTCGACAAGAAAAATGGCTGTCGATTTCGTCCATTTTTCCAATTTCTTCAATTTTTTCATTCGACCAATAAAATTCCACCTATAATTTACTTTCCCCGGTCTGCCACCAGATGTCACGTGTGACTGACTAAACCGTACCATCAAACCCGCATTGGTGTTGATGGAAAACAGTATTAACTTTTTTTTTTCTTTTTTATTGGTAAGTCGTGAAGTGGCGAACTTAACATCAATCAAAGACTTAATCCTGTTTTCCTTTTTTGTCTCAAAAGTAACGATCGTTCAACAACTAAACCCTAAATCCCACATACGTTTGTGTATGATAAAGGTATAAAAAGTGGTCAATCTGTTTCTGTATCTAATTGAAAACTCCCATGGGATCCGCAGTATCAAATGGCAAAAAATGATTGTAAACAACTTCTAGGTTTTCTTATATAAAAGCTTACTTATGAACAAATATCGCATTTCTTCGACTAAATACCACGACTCTTATTACAAATCACGAAATTTTATAGAAGTTTCAATAAGAAATATCAACGTTTACAGTGTTAATTACAGTAGATACCGTTTATTGTGATCACGGTTAATGGAATCAATCGGTTAATGTGATCACTTTTTCAAAGTACAGACCGGATGGTACGTTTTCACTGAAAAATTATCGGTTATTGTAATCATTTTTTCGGTTATTGTGATCATTTTTCATCCAAATTTGACTTGCGGCAGCAAATTTGGTCCAAATTAAATTCTAATCTTGTATACATTGGCAACAGAAAAGTGAAACAACACTCAAAAGTATATTTTTCTTTATATTTAAGGACGATAAAGTGTAATAAATTTTTTTAAAGTTATTAAAAGTAATGCAACAGACTATTGATAGTGTAAAAAGAGACTTGATTTGATCAAAAATGAATCAAAATCAATTTTTCTTTATAATAACATTAAAATTTACCAAATACCTTTTAGTTCTGAATTTTTAACACATTAATGGAAAACAATGGTAAAAACAGCATTTTTTGTTTTATTGGCTATTGTTATCAACCGGTTATTGTGATCACTTTGGGGAGGTCCCAAAGTGATCACAATAAGCAGCGTCTACTACATTTCACTTTTTCCTTACATAGGTCTGAAATGTGGGTGAGTCTTAGAATCTACCATTTCATTTTTTTTATGTGGGAGTCTAAAAATGTAGTCTAAAAATGCGTCTTAGAATCGATGAAATACGGTATTAATTTATTTCCAAAAAGTTTAATCGAATCAGAACAGATATATAATACAAATGAAATTATAAATCTAAAATGAAATAGAACATAAAATCAAATATTGTAAAATTTTATACAATTTTATAAAATTTTGTAAAACATTAAAATGAATTAAATAAACTTAAAACTATGTGATTTAGTAGTCGGAAATGCGGTGTTAGTTTGACTATTTGAAGAAATACGTTGAGTATTGTTAATTTTGAAGCTGGTTTATAAAAAGTTTTGAAAATTTGAAGCATTTTCTACTGAAATATACTATTATATATTTATTTATAACAAATTACTCTACTTAGTAACCGACAAAAACCAGAAGTGGAACAAAAATTTGAAAATTTCATTAACCGTAATCGAAACTTAAGTCAATTAGAAACTTACTGTGGCCACGCCTGGTCACTGAATATATCTATTTACCATTATTTGTCACTAAATGTACCTAATTTTTTTAATTTTTGTAGTAGTTTATTAACAAATTCTAATTAAAAATTTTTTTTACAGCATTCCCAGGTAAAAAAAGTTCTATTGAATTCTATAGACCTTTAATTTAATTCAATGGCAGCCTAATTCTACAGTAATCTATAGAATTTTTTTACCTGGGTTTACATAACAAGAAGATGAAATTTTGTCTGTTTCTAATCACACTGCCGTAATTCAATATAAAATTTCACTCCGTGTCATCTATTCACTTAAATTCCATTACATTTCCCAACTTTCCATTACTTCACACTAGTTTTCACGCTTCTGTACACTATACTCACTCAAGACACGCATGATGTTTTCGCAAAGCTCTTACATGATTACACTGATGTATTAGTATTGCAGAACCCTTATAATGCCCCACTACTTCTATTAAAATAATGTATTTGTGGAAAACAACACTTATTTACAGTCAATGTTGTGGAAATACTTTGTAAAGTAAATTGAAAATGAGATAAAAATAGTGGTACAAAGTGTCTTGTAAATAACAAAATAAAATATTTGGTATTTTCAGAAATAAAGAACTGTGTCACACAACAACACTTATTAGTTATCAAGATTGTAATAGTGAGCTTGAGCCATCAATTTTGTTATAAAATAAAGTTTGTGTAGTCGAGTTCGCTGTATAACTTTCCCAATATGGCGTCCAATGCAATTTTCCAAATCAAAGCGATCAAAAAATTGGATATTTACTCATCCACTCGGCCAATTTGATCAAATCCCAAGAATTGATAACTAGTTTTCAACTCTTGAACCGACTAAAAAGCTCGCAAAGTACCGACAAAATCATCATGATGTTTTCCAGAGATTCACACACGCGTATCGTCCTGCAGCTAACAAAACAACTACACAAAGGACGATACCAAACCAATTTTACAACAAAATGGCGCAAGCTCACCAATACCACCCAAAAATCGTGTACTTACGTTCAGTTGACTACAAATCTTGTTAAACGCGTTGATCCACCGTTGTCGCGGTGTCGGACGCGGTCCCGTGTCTATCTTCACGGGAACAATAACGCCGGCATCTTCAACAACGCTGATGCCGATATCGGCCGCGATATCGGCAGCAACGTCGGTGGCGATGTCTGCATCCGTATCTTTACTCGCCATTTCCTCCGTCTCAAAACTGTCTTTATACTCCGTATCGAAACTGTCCTTGTACTCCGTATCGAAACTATCTTTATACTCCGTATCAAAACTGTCCTTGTAATCCGACGTCTCAAAACTGTCTTTAAAATCCTCGTTTTTGCTTTCGACAAAAACCTCTCTGAATGTGTCTCTTTCCATCTTGGGCATCAGGTCGTCGTCGGTTGTAATCACCTCAGGCAATGCAGCAGTAATTTCTGCTAAATCTCCCCGACTAGATCGTCTTATTGGAACTTCTTGTACGTCTAATTCGCCTCGGCTTGGTCGTCTGACAGCAGCAACATCCTTCACGTCTAGTTCTGCTCTGCTCAGGCGTCGCGTTGGGACGTCTCGGACGTCCAGTTCTGCTCTGCTCAGGCGTCGCGTTGGAACGTCTCGGACGTCCAGTTCTGCTCTGCTCAGGCGTCGCGTAGGGACGTCTCGGACGTCCAGTTCTGCGTGGCTGCGACGTCTGGCTGGTGGTTCGTCGATCGTTAGTTCGGCCTGGCTCTTGCGACGCTGGGAAACGGATTCCGGGATTTCTAGTTCGGCGTGGCTCGGTCTGCGGGTTTCTTTTGGTGGTTCGACCTGGAAGGGAAATGGTGCTTAGTAGATATATGTGGGGTTTTGGACGGGTGGAGGGGTGAGCTGACTGGTTGCTGGATTTCGAAGTACAGTATGCAGATTTTACAATGTGTTCTTGTATTTTGTGCAATTTTTGTTAAATTTTGAAGTTTTTTTTTTCCAATTTATTGATACATTTTTGAAATTTTTCTGCAGTTTACTGAAAATTGTTGCAGTTTTCCTGCAATTTAATTACAGCTTTTGCAGTTTTTCTGAAGTTTATTGCAAATTATTGCAGTTTTTCTGAAGTTTATTGCAAATTATTGCAATTTTCCTATAATTTGTTACAAATTTTTGCTGATACATCTATTCTTAAATTTTCTGCAAATTGGCAGATTTTCTAGATATTGCAAACTGTTGCATAGTTTTCTGCAAGTATTTGTATCTCTTCTGCAATTTTTTGCAATTTTGCAAAATTTGGAAATTCATGCAGATTTTTGTACATTTTCTGCAATTTAGTTGCTATTTATGCAGTTTTCCTGCAACTTTTTAAACATTTCTGCAATTTAATGAAAAATTATCCACTTTTCTGCAACTTCTTGCATATTTCTGCAATAGCTACATTACTTTGCAACTTTTCTGCACAAATTCTGCACTCTTTAACTCAACCAGCCACATCCCCACACCTCATTAAACTCAATCCCAAACCTCCAATCGCGGCCGCTCCCATTGCTGTTCTTCTTCCGCCGAATAAAAAGAAGACTCCCGGTCCCACGAATCGATGACCACATCCACGTGCGGGTACTCCTTCCCTTTCTCATCCACCTTCGTAACTTTCGGCACCGCCGGCTGCCGTCTCGGCGCCGTAATCTTCGGCAACTCCTTCCTCTTCCTCTCCGGTCTCTCGTCGTACCTCATCTTCTCGCCCGGGTACTCCGCCGCATCCAAATACTCCTCGGTCGACGTACTAAACTCCCTCCTATTATCGTACCGACTCGGTTTCCTCTTGTAATTATCATCGTACCGCTCCTGGTACCTCTCGCCTCTCTCGCCTCTCTCGCCTCTCTCACCTCTCCCGTACTCGTACCGCGTACCATAATTATCAACCCTATCGTTATCGTCGTACTCTTCGTACCGGTATCCTCGGTAATCTTCGCGATACGAAGTCCCGGTTGGTTTTTCGGTGTTTTGGCACTTCCGGTACGCTTCGTCGTCTTGGTATTGGTACCCCGGACGCTCCTCGCGCGGTGTCGTGTTATCGTAGTACTCGTCGTCGTACGCCGTATCGTGCCGATCGGTGCGGTAGTTGTCGTAGCGGTACTCGGGTTTGTAGTGGTCATCGTCGTGTGCGTAGTCATCATCGTACGTTGGTGTTTGGTCCAGGCGACGATCGTTTTCGTATGAATCGTATTCTTCGTACCAGTCGTCCGGATGTGCTTGTCGATCTGTTCTGTCCACGGAGCCATAATCTGTGGCATCTTCGTATTGATCATACTGATCATCGTAGGTTTCGTCGTAGTTGTCGTCGTATCGGTCGTATTGGTCACCAGGCGATTCCTCGTCGTAGTACGGAGGATGGTCTTGGTCAACGCCCTTCTGGCGCTCGAGGCTTGGCCGCCGCCCTCCTGGAATTTGGTGGAAATAGGATTAGTATTGTAGTTTAGAAGTGGTGTTTTCGGTTGAATTGGGGTGGTTGTTCGTTGCCTGATTTTATTTTCAAAATTTTCATAATGTCAAATTTATAACAATTTACAAATCACAAATAATGCTTTTCGTTTTTGCAGAATCTTTTGTATTTTCAATAGTTAGGGCGTGTTTTTGCATTTTTCTATTAGATTTTGCAGATTTAATGCAATTTTATATTTTTCAACTTTTTTGCACATTTTATGCGGTTTCTTTCAATTTTTTCCCCACTTTTTTATTTCATTTTTTCATTTTTTTTCGAATTTGTATATTTTATTTATATTTATGTACGTATTTTGCGTATTTTGCATTCCGTATTTTGCGTATTTTGCATTTTGCGTATTTTGCGTATTTTGCATTTTTTGCGTATTTTGCATTTGGCGTATTTTGCATTTCTTGTAGAGATCATATTTTTCTAATTTTCTTTATACCCTGTAATTTTAGCATATTTTCTGCAAATTTGTGCATAATTTCTGCAACTTTTTTCCATATTTTTCCACATTTTCTAAAATTTTTTAAACACATTTTTGCACGATTTCTGCAAAATCCTGCATTTTCAAAAAGAAATTTGCATATTTTGCATATTTTTACCAACTTTTTTGCAAACGCCTACATTTTTTAATGTTTTGCACAACATTCTGCAAAACTTAGCAAAATTCCTGCAATATTTTCCCACATTTTTCTTACTTTCTACAACACGTCCCAATTCCTTCAATGTTTCCCACATTTCTTAAATTGCCTCCAATCATATATAAATTTTCAATTTCTTTCATCTACTCCCCACATCCCACGCCCTCCACTCCTCCCCTTCTCCCACATCAGACAACGAACGACCCCACAATCCCCTACCACCTCAATCACCCAACATAGTAATACCTGATAGAACGGACGAGGAATTCCACTGGCTATTTTGTCGGTTGTCCGAATAGTTGTGTTCTTGTTCACTATTTCTCTCCCCTTCGCTATAATATTCTTGAGTTCCAGTACTTTGTTGACTGATTGAAGTCCTTCGACTATCAGCTACGGGGCTACAAAACAAAAACAAAAATTAAAAACAAAAAAAAATTTTTTTGTCACAAAAAAACAAAAAACATGCACAACATCAACCAAAAACTCAAAAAATCAAAAACTCAAAAAAAAATGTTTTTTCTTCAAATCTATGCTAACTCAACATAATTTCCTCACTAAACTATCGTTAAAAACAAAGCTAACTAATAAAATCCTAACTATACTTACCTGTCTCGATCCTCCCAAGAATCACTTCTGGGAGTAAATAACAAGAAAATTTGTTTTCATCAAATATTTCGGGAAAAACACGAAAAACGAATTTACAAAATATTACTACGAAATTTAATTTAATTTTAAACGTTTAATACCGATATTGATAGTGTGGTCTGCTGTTGTAATAAAGCGGTTCAGATTCAGAATCGCTGTGTTTCATTTCTTCTTCGTTTTCGTACGATGCTTGTCTTTCGATCGAGTCTTCGAGTTCGTACGAACTTTGTCGACTATTTGGATCTTCGAGTGAACCACTAGCAGCTCCTAATAGCGAGTTTGCAGTGGCGTTCCTGAACTGAGACGCTGAGCTATTGGGATGTTGGGCATTGGTCACGTGACCCAAGGGGTAGTTGAGGTCACTTGTATAATCGCTGTCCTCAGCTAAAAATGAAAGGAAATATTTAAAAAAAAATTTTTTTAAGCCTAAAAATTTAAGTCACGATTTGCTTTTTTTGTTGATTTCGGTCAAATCTTGCTGTTTTTTGTTTGAATTTTGATTGAATTTCATCCAAAAATTAAGAATTAATTCTGAGATTTGCATTTTTTTCGGGTTTTTATTTAATTTCGAGTGAATTTCATCAAAAAATTCAGAATTAATTCTGCGATTTGTATTTGCCCTTTAATTTTTGGCAATTTTAGACGAAGTCCTGGAGTTTTTCAATGAATTTTGAATGAATTTCATCATAAAATTCAGAATTTATTGAACATAAGCCATGACTTACATTTGCGAGAAACTTTTTAAAGATTTAAAGAATTTACACAACGACGCTTGACACCGTGACTTATAATCGATAAAACACCGAAAAATCAAAAAATCAAATGCAATTTCCTCATAACAAAAAAAAAAACTTTAAAATCTGCTAACTCATCACTCATCGTCAGCTTTTATTGAAAAAAAAATTTCAAAAAAAAAAAATTTTCCACCATCAGCCATATTTCACTCACAGTGCGCTGAACAAATCCCTCTCTTCGACTGTTGCTCCTTCAAATTCGTAATCTATAAATCAAATTTATCAAAACCCAATCATATTTCACTCAAAAAACACTTATTAACTCACTTCTTGGTCCATAATAGTATTCAAAACCTCTAATTTCTTCTGCAACTCGGTCGTTTCAGCATCTTGCATATCTGAAACAAAAGATAGAACAAATCTCAAACTTTTTTTCTCAAAAAACTTTTTTAAAATTTAAAAAAAAAATAAAAATTACCATAAGGCAGTTCGAACCGGGAATCGATAAGGACACTGTGGCCCGTGGGACCACGAGTGCCCGCAACAACCCCTTCCTTCATCACAAACTCAGCGTCCAGAGACATCCAACGACCCGCGCCATCCTGTAACGGATTTTTTAATTCAAAACTTTAAAGATAAAGCGCCGTTTCACCTCATTTGAGAATTGAATAATGTTCAGCGGAATCCACGCACAGCCGATAAATTTATCCCACAGCATCCCTTTATGCCACACTTCAACGATCAGCCCCACATCCATCCGATTGATTTCACTGCAACGAAAGAAAACAGATGACAAAATCCATATCTGAGGTACTTTTTAAAAATCTTTTCTATTTTAGGCCTAAAAAAATCTCATTAAATTTTTTTTTATCGCCATATTGAATTATGACCCGGACTCGCACCGTTTATTGATTCCATTCCCCTAAAGACTTGTTCTAAACTGCTGTTAGCGCAATAAAAAAAACTAATACTGAAATGTGATCCGTTGAGCCACGAATTTCGAGCATTTTTTCGATGAAAAGTCGAATTTTGTTTTGATGTTGCGTTAGGAGGGAGTAAGGCGTGCGAGGTCGAGTGATAAATCAAATTTGTTTCGTATTCAAATTTGTCGTTTGTACTTACAAAAGGAAATCTTGTTCCCAGCATGGTTGACTCCCTTTAACAGTTACTGTGGTCGACTTCACATTTTGCAATTTTAACGTCACGTAGGTATTATATTGAACTAGAAAAAAAATTAGATAAATCAGTTTTTGAGTGAGGAAAATTAAAAAATAATAAAGTAACAAATCAGCCCTATTTTTTCTTTTTTTTTGCGAGTAACGAAATTCGTTTTTTCTCGAAAGTTTTTTGTCGTTGGGATAAAATGGATTTAAGGGGTTATATGGAACTTGTAGGGACATAATTTTGTAAAAGGATTTTGGATTTTGGCTAGTCGTTTGGGAATTAAAGTGATAAACTGATCCGTTTCATCGGTGAAAGTAGCATTTTACCTTTTTGTCCGTAGCTTTGGAACAAAACGCGGCAAAATCAAAAACTAAACGGTTTTAGGATCCTCAGTATACTAGAAAACTTTTCTAAAGTGGAAGTATGGGTCTCCGAACGCTTAAAAAAATTTTGTAGAGGATTTGAGTGAGCGTAATCGAATTGTAAATTTTTCATCGATTCACTTTGGATTCATTACACTCCAAATTACACACAAATCCTATATAAAAGTATCCCAACTGTATTTCCTTATTCGTTGACAAATTATAAAATAAAATCGAATATCGATTCACAAAAAAAAACACGTTAAACAACCAAAACACGATTTAGGCCTAGCGAATAGCAACTGTAAACTCGTCACCGGGGAAACTCTGACTCGTACATCTCGGCCACGATACACAAAATTCAATGAATCATTAACTTACGACCAAAGTCAAATTAGTTCTAACTGTATTATCCAGGAACTGAACGAAATGAACCAATCTTTCTTTCACCGACATGATGTAAACACATCCTAGTAACATTAACTCTGCATAGCAACCCTTTAATATCTCGAGGCGAACAAACAGGACGCAAAAACTAAATGAAAACAAACAAACAAAATTACAAAAACAGAATATCCATAAAATAAAATTGTTTTTTGTTCAAACGTTACCGATGCGTCGCGAGTTACCCGCCATTTTTCAACGCGCGCCGTGCGCAAAGCGATTATCACGCATGCGCTTCACTGGACATTTTTCAAATCATAAATTTCGTGTTTTGGTGTAAACTTTCAACTTTAACTTTTAGACAGAATTTCTTACGACTTTAATTATCCGTGTGAAACTGTAAATTAGCAATATCTACACACAGCAGGCAGTGATTAATGATATATGGGAATTAAAATTAATTTATTCTCACCGCTCGTCCTTCATTAGCGACCTCATCTTTGATGAAACAAAATAAACTAAAAGTGGCAGGTCGAAAGACCAAATAAATTCAACAATTAACTTGCCAATAACAAAGCAAAACAAAAACAATTTTAAAAAATCTTTTATCCTTGTTTATTCAATCAAACCGAACTGCTCTTTGAACAACAACAAAGGAGTCGTTCGACAAATAGATTGTTTTTTCTTTTTCCACCAAAAAAAAAAAAAAATGAAAAATCGAAGAAAAAGAATTGAAAAAAATCGAAAAAAATGTCACTTTTTAATCAATTTTGTATCTTATTTGTACTTTTCTCTTCCAGATTTCAAGGAATTTGCATAAACGTGTTAAGATGTACCTCAATACTTATTTGCACAAGGAATGTTGGCGTTTGAGCAAATGTCAGGCAGCTATGACAACACGTGCGTCACCTAGCAGCCGACATCCGAGCGGCAATCTGGCAACTGCATTCGGTTAAGCTAAATTGATTGGCATAAACCGTGGCCTAAAGCTAATCTCGTGTTTTGTGGAACCCCTAGCATGACCCAGACTCCGCCAAACTCACAGACAGCATGCCTGCCTCCCCCACTTCGGCTTTTATCATGCACGTGCTTCAAAAATCGATTAGTCCGAGGTCACTGCAGTACTTTCCTAAACGAGAAATTTCTCTAACTTTTCGACTAATGCAAATCAAAGTGTTTTATCGCATTTCCAGGAATAGGTGTGGGTGATTTGGTTTTTGAAGGTCGTTTACGATGAGTTAATCAGCGTGGAAATGATCGTTTATGAAATTTTAATGGCGGGATTTCGTTTGCGGAGATAAAGGAGATTGTTTTGGAGGAAGATCATGAATGCGTTATTAGTTTTCATTTCACTTTATCTGATTTACGCGAGAGAATGCAGTGATTGCTGTGTAGGAAAACGAGTTTTGGACTGCGAGGATGTCGAGTTCTAACGACAGATCTAGTTCGATTGATGGCAAAGTAATGGAGAGGTTTCAGCGACAACTTGAATCTTGGGATGTACGAGTTGTATGTTAATTCTATGTTATTATCATCCATAATGTGCCGAGTGAACAGAAAGTTATCGCAATAATTTTTCTGAGTTTGACATGGCAATAAACATGCCGAGTGTGGCATGATCCAGCATTTTTGTTATTGAGAAAGAGGAAAATTAGCAATAGTTTTTTATTTACGATAGTGTTGGCCTGATATGAAAGAAAATTGGCCAAAAATATTTTCCTTACATGTTATTCTTAAAGGGTGGTGTCGCTGACAGTGAAACTTATAATTTTCTAAACAGACCGCTAAATTTGTCTGAAACAGGCTTAGCTATTGGCTATAGTATCACAAATCAAAACATTGTAATGGCACCTTGTAAAACAAACGGTTAATAATCTTCCTCTTCCTCCTTTTAATCTACAACCAATTCAACAGCAAAACCATCCTTTAATTTGATTGGTCGAATCAAAAGTTTCTTGGGCAACATTTGAGGAATGATGTTATCACATTATGTAATTAACATGGAATTTATATATTTAGCTCTTGTTTCCTCAAACTCTCAATTGTTTTGTTGTTCTGATTATATCGCTCACTAAACGTCATCACACTTCAACCAATGAGAAGTGGAGACACGTTTGAATCGGCCAATCGAATTAACAATGGAGTCTATAGAAGAAATTATTACAGCAATAATTTTTTTTTAGACATTTTATTAGTGATATAATCAACCAAACAGGAAATTGTCTCATAAATTTTCCTCTAGAACAGTTCTGTTAAATTGTATTGAATTTCGGAAAAATTATCTCGAACTAGATCTGTTATTTCAATGATGCAAAGTATCGAAAGCATCCAAAACTGGTCTTATTATGCAGTGACACTGTATTCGATCGATTAAAAGTCGCCTTTGAATATAAATCGCTCTTATATTCGATGAAACTGCAAAACCAATCCGAAACTCATTTTAAAAAATTCAAATTATCTTGTACTATTCCTTTAATGTCCACGCGAACAGTCTGTTTACAAAGCAAATTAATCTGCATTAAAATGCACATCAAGCTTAAAAGTCATCCTGAAACTTATCAATTATTTAAGGCTTAATGTCAAAGTTGCAACTCTAAACCTTTAATGTTATTCGAGCGAAAAACTGGGGCGTTTTGATGGAGAACTTCTGTTTTGGTTTACTCGTTTTATCATTTCTCCCCTTTGGGAAAAAATGAGAAGAAAACACCTGAAAGGCTGTAAAACGTGGGAATCCAATTTTTAAAATTTTTTTTATAGTGTAAAATTAAATAAAATGGATGAAATAGGATAAAATATCAAAATAAACACTCGTGCTCGACATGAATTTTTAATGCAGTGAAATGGAAAGAATGTTGGAATAAGCCTAATGCGAAAAAATTATGTTTTTGATGCACTAAAGTAAATTATGAAGTAATAAACACAATTAATGGTGATGAAATGGGTCAAATGTGTGTAGTGTGAATGACCCTTTTGTAGTATGTTTAGGTTTAAAAGGGTGAGTTTGGTAGTGGAGGAAGTAAAGATGGAGGATGGCCAACGGCGAAAGTTTTATGATAAAGGTGAAAACATGGCCGAAATTTTGGGAGGAAAATTCTACGTTGTTCGAAAATCCGAAATAATGGGGGGGGGGGGGGTGAATATTCGAAAAAATATATTCTGAAATGTCGAAAATTTCAAAAATTAATGGAAATAAAAGTTGGAAATTTGAAAACAAAATTTTAAAATGTTAGAAATTTCGAAAATAATGATAAAATAAATTGAAAATTTCGAAAAAAAAATTTCAAAAATGTATGAAATTTCGGGAAAAACCACAAAAACAAGTTAAAAGCTAGTAAAAATATTTGAATTTTCGAACTTCAAAAAATTTCTTGGAACTAAATATCCAACAATTTCCCACCTCTTTCGTTCAACTTTAAATTTCCAACATATAGCTTTCGCACAATTCACCTATCGACGTTGTGATACATTCCCCATTAAATTAAACAATCTTTTACCTTTCGACATTTCGAACAACCAACGTTCTCATTATCAACACTCTCATAAACCCATTGTCATGTTTAGGTTAAATTTTAGAAACTATAGCTACAAGCAATTGGAATAAATTGCTTCAAAATGTTAAAAGTTCAAAATCCAATCCCCATTTAATTTTATCATTATATCATTAAAACCTCACTAAAAAAAAAGAATTCATTCATTCCACAATTTCTGGCGTGTTCCCCAATTAACAAGCTAATGTTATTTCAACGTTGATCAAATGTTAATTTTACAACATAGTATATTGAGTCACTGTTAAAAATATAATTTATTAAAACATTATTTCAACACAATGTTGATTCAATGTTGAATGAATGTTGAATCTACTGTAAGTCTGTAACGTTCAATTCTAGATGTTGTTTTATTGTTTCTATAACAATATTTAATAGAGTTTGCGGAGAACAAAACTTAAGTCTCGTAACTTATAAATTCAATGTTAATTATAAATCTAACTTACATGTAACATGGAATTTATAAGTTTTGTTCTCCGCTAACTCTCTATTTAACATTTTTTTTAAATAACGCTAAATCAATGAACTATAAATGTTAATCTAACGTTAAATATTTAACATTTTCAACATTTTTTTTTATTGTGTACATAATGTTGAATCAACTTTCGCAATTTATTGGGTCCTTCTTCTCACTGACAAAACCTAAGTAACCCTGAGCACAATACCCATTAAAAACATGAAAAAACATATAATTCAATGACAAAATAATCTGAAACTCGCTAATGCAACTGGAATGTTCTAATTTCCGTAGGTCCTACATCCTACGTGATACAATTTACAGTAATGGACCAATCTTTTTTTTCTATCCTCACATAATGAAATCACTAAGTTGACCTTTTGTGTCTTCAACGGAAAAATGTTTGGAATTCTCAATTGAAGCTGAAGAAAAAATCTTATTTCTTTTTTTATCCCAGTTCCGAGCCTCAATTTGTGTGTACACGACAACAAAACTTGAATTCTAAACGATTAAAGTCAGTTGTCGCATTCATGCAATGCCTGGATCGGAATACCAAACATTTGGGTCGGAATTGCTATGCAGAATCATTTAAATCTGAATAAATTGCTTTAAAATGTTAAAAGTTCAAAATTCAATTCCCGCTTAACTTTGACACAACAACTGGAGCCAGGAGCGTCAGGGCTAACCGAGCAAAGTAATCTTCAATTTAATCTATGTAATATTCTGCCAATTTCCTGAACTGTTGAAATATGTTGGGGAATTTTCAGATGTCATGGGATAACATTTGCAGTGAACGTCAAATTTTATTTTAGAAATGAAATTTTAAGTTTTAAAGGAGTAGTGCGGGATAAATCTAAATTTTTTTATATAAAAGTATGTTCGGATGGAAAGTATTCCAGGTTAGTTTCAAAAATTTAGTGCGATTAGTTACTGAGAAAAAAATTAAAATGGAACTGTTTTGATGCAATGCATTAACAGTGTGAGCAAACGTTGATGTCAAACCATGGGAGATGGGCTTGACATCATCGTTCCAAATTGCAAATGACAAATGATTTGTTGTTGAATGTTGGAACTATTGTTGGGCGCCAAACAATGGTTCCAACATTCAATAACAGGAAAGTTCCTAAAATGGATTTAATTCTCAGAAGGTTTTGGTGAAATGAGGTATTCCAGTGGAAGTCTCATACAGGCCTTGATTTTGATTTATGAATCAATGGAAATCACAAATCAGGAAATCAAAATCACAGAAAAAGTATGAGAAATCAATAGATATCATTGAAATCAAAGAAAGTCAAGAAATCAAAGCATGGAAATTCAAGGAAATCATGGAAATCAAAACAAATCAATGGAAATTCAAGGAAATCAGTGGACATCAAACTGGAAATCAAGATTTGATGTATAAATCCGTACAACTCTTTGCTTTGTGTCGAAACCCCCTTGTTACATGATATTGATTAAGTTCTGACTGTGGATGTAATTCTCAGAAAGTGAGGTTGTGTTAAATGCTATGGATTAAGTTTTGACTAATTGGATTTAATACTGCAGTTGTGGAACAATGACGTCATTACAAACGGACAGTGCGAGGTTTTACTTCTCGCACAGATCTCGTTTGACAAGATTGCATTTTGAGATCGATTTCAATGGATATAAAATAATATGAATATAAAACTAAGTAAACTAAAATTGTTTTTTAACCATTCAAATTGTTGCAAATCAGCTTTTAAATACCAAAATTATCTCACATTATTCCTTTGAGTGAAAATTACAGGTTGTGGTTTGAAATAAGTTATGAAATTGACAGAAAGTCATTAAAAAGCTAAGAAATTTAATTATAAATCACATTTTACCACTTCTAAAAGATGTATGAAGAAGAAAGCTACTATCAACTAAATACTAAATATTCACGTTTCCACATGCAAATCTAATGAGTTGTAATGTAAACTAAGAGGTTTTTGTCAGAAATCAAGTTTGTGGTTCTAGTGTCTTTTTGCTTTTTGAAATAGTTTATGAATAATGAAATTAAATACTCAAATGCAAAACCAATTTTCAAGGGATTTTGTTGAAAACTATAGAAATTCAGTAGGAATTAAAGAAATGTGTAAGGATTTTAAAGAAAAGTGCAGAAATTTAGCAAGAAATCAGTAAAGTTTTAAAAAATCAAGATAAAAATGCAGAAATTTGGTTAAAAATACTAAAATTTAACAGAAAAATGCATTAACTTACAAGAAAAATGCAGAATTTAAAAATTGCAAAAATTTAAGAAAAAATCTGCAAAAATTCACTAAAAAAGTACAAAAACAAAACAAATTCAACACAAATTCAAAAAACCAAAACAAAACTCACCCTTGACCCCAAAAGACTCAATCAAATTCAAACAGCATTAATAAACAACCACAAACATCCATTAAAATTTTATATCCCACTTCCCTTGTCATTTAACCCAATAACAATTACTCGAACACATATAAAACTCAAAATACCAGCTTGTTTAGACCATCAGCCATTCTTAACACGTAGCAACTAAACCTTCTATTCAATTCTATTCATAGCACAACCACAGTAATTTGTAATTACAATTACAATGCGGTTTCCCTTACAAATTACCCTAAATAACCACAAAGAATTTTTTCAACTCGATAATAAATTATGCAAATGTTTCTAAATGTTCCTTTTCTAGACTTAATTTCAAGAAACGTTTTCTGAAGCTCGAGATGTTGGAATTGATTTCCTTTCAAGTTTAATGTGAAACAGTTGTGACAGTTCATTTTGCTGAAATGTTTCGTATCATATTAGTTCGGGTTTCGAGTTTGGGATAGCAGAGGATCTCACAATCAAAGTAGAATAAGTAATCGTGTCGCGATGTTTGATTTAAGAAGGAAAACAGTATCGATTCTGGCAACCGGAGCAAATTTTTTTTTTTTTTTTTTTTTTTTTTTTTTTTTTTTAAAATTATAAAATTTTTTTTTTTTTTTTTTTTTTTTTTTTTTTTTGATTTGAAAAATGAGAAATTTTAGTTTGTTTTGTTAATTTAAAATTCAGATTTTTTGGATTTTTTTTTGGATTTTTCATTTTAATTATTGGAAATTTTTTTTGTTTGTGGTATGACGTCATTAGGGTCATTAATTTTTAATCAAGGTTTAATGTAAGATTGGGAATGTTTGGTTTGGTTTTGAGATTTAATCAATTTTTGTTATTTTTTTTGAATGATGTGGAGGGGTTTTAATAAATTCGATGTTAATAGAGTCAAAGTTGATTAAATTAGTTGAATTAAATTGAATTTTGGAAGGCGAAATTGATTAAAGATCGTATAAATTAAATTTAAAATGGCGATTATATCGATTAAATTTGCTAAATTAAATTTTTCGAAAGGAAAATTAATCATTTAAGCCATCAAATTGATATTTCCGTGACTTAAATCGATTTGTTAATCATACTGTATATCATTTGATTTTTGAAGGTTTATTGAAGCTAGACTTACTAGTGCATTTATTTTAATCGAATTTAATCAATTTTTAACAAAATCGATTAAAACGACAATAAAAACTACACTTAGTCATAAAAGTCAATTTTAATTCAATTTCGTAATAGAATGAGTGCTTTTGTTGCTTTTTTTTCTTTAAAGTGTCTTTTGATTAAAGCTAGACAGCCTGCCGCCATCTTTATTCATTCTTTACCAGACTGTAAACACTTGACTTTAATTCATAAATCCACTTTCACATTTCGAAATTCAATATTTGTTTCTCAGTTTTCACAAATACCACCACTTCTGACCTCAATTTCCACAAATTCCACCATTTTCTCTCCGAATCGCCACAAATTCCTCTATTTCCCTTCTCAATTCCCACAAATTCCACAATTTCCTACTCAATATCAACGAACTCGACCATTTTCCCACTGGATTTCCACAACCTCCACTCCTCCCAAACAAATACCTCACCTTTATCCAAACCACGCCACTCCAAAGCTAAAAACCTCATGAAACTCCCTCAAACTCCATACAACCCCAAGTACAAGTATAAACCCAATCTTCACATCTCACAAACCACAAAACTCAAAAAACATTTTCTCTCACTCTAACTTCCATTCACGTCCTTTAACCTCATCCACCCCCAACCCCACCCACAAAGAACAAAAATCTCAACCAAATTTTCCTACTTCAACTTCAACCACCACTCAAAATCTCCAAAACAACTTCCTCCGCAAAATAACAAAATCACTGTCAACATCGATGATTCATAGCAACCGGGATTATCTCAACCATTTTCACAATAATGACCGTGAATTCTAAACTAGGTGACTTTAAAGCCGCACAACCGAAGCGTTTCTTTACTTAATAATTTTATACGTTCTTTATTTATAGGACTTTCTTTCAGAGCGAAAGAAACAACCCATGGACAATGAATTTCAAGACAGGTTTTAGTTGTATCAACGGGCTGACATGATACTGCTTTCAGTCACCAGTGGCTACTAATGCCTACGCAACCTGTAATAATAGCAATAACTTTACCGCAAGCAGAAAACTTTCCACAAATCAAAATTTTTACACAATTCAAATATTTACACAAGTCAATGCCTCCGAATGAAGTCAAAAAAAGAAAAGTAAACAGAACGACGACCGAGTATAACAACACTATCACATAATATAAAAAATTTAGCAGCACTTTAAGTGTTCCTTTACTTAATAATTGTATACTCTTCCCAGAATTTTCTTTATAAGTGAAAGAAGCAAGGGGCACAGGATGAATTTCAAGTCATGACTGGTTTTAATTGTATCGACAGATGGACGTGACACTGCTTCATATCACCGGCAGCTATTAATATCCTACTCAACCTGTCATAATAGCAAATACTTTACCGCGTGCAGAAAAATTTTCATAAATCAAAATTTTTACACAATTCAAATATTTACACAAGTCAATATCTCCAAACGAAGTTGTATCATGCGATGAAAAAAACTTGAACGAAAGAATTGAGAATAAATTTATATTTGGGATTTCGAGACCTGATGATGACAACGAGAGTTGTCGAAAAGCTTAGTCAACAAAAATAAAAATTTGTGAATCAAACATACACGTTAAAAAAGCATAAAAATCCCAAATAAAAATTATCATCTGGTGTATGTGTAAAAACCGTAAAATAAAAAGAATAAATTTAACAAGTAAAACCGAGACGTGACGAACTAACAAGTCTGGATAGACTTCTGGACCGCCAATTACCCTTCCTTCGAGGGTTAATTTGGATTAAATTGACGGGAGACGAACGAGCAAAGAAGAAAATTGATTGGAAACGAATCCCTTTGGGTTATTATAGGGGACATTGATGAGCCAGACTTGAACTAACAGTGAAGGAAAACACAACAGGTCAAAGACCACTGATTCCTTCATTCTGGAGTTATTGAAGACTGTAATGTGCTTTGGCACGAATTATTAGATTGGAAAGCCATTTTTTGAGTATTGATTACTACTTTCCAAAGTTATCTCTTGTAATTATAGTAATTTCATACGAACAAGTAAAGTTTGAAGTAAATGTTTGAGGTTTAGAATAGTTTCATCAGCAGTTATGAAAATTTGAAGCTTATTGCTAAGGGCATATTTGAAAACTCCAACCAAATTAACCGGGTTAATAACCAGGGAGATGAAAATCCCTAACTGGGACCACAGTTCTTTCAACCTGTGTTTGAAACTGGTTGTTTAGTGTGTTTGTTGCTGCTTTAATCCACCAGAGTAACAGATGGGTTATTCCAGTTGTTCAACATTGCAACATCACCTATGAAAGTTGCATCAGTGTTTTCAAGATGACAATGTCTCCATTTCAAAATAAGCAGTAACCACTATGAATTATGGGAAACCAATGACTTTCTTTATTTCAATTGGAGTTTTGAAATTCCCTATTCTGACGTCATTGTTCCATAATCTCAGAATCAGATCCAATTCCAGACTTGATTTCCAACAAACATTTCATGTTTAGTTTACTTCTCAACAACTAATAGGAGCAAACGCTTTCCAGTAAATTACTGTAAACGCACCAGGAGAATGAACCGGCTAGTCACGTGACTACACACTAAATCTGCCTAATTAATTAAAAGCGTGGGTTATTGGAGGTAGAGAGATACTAAATAGTCATCTATTAATTGTTTTCAGTCCATCTCATCCTTCCTTCACACACAATCGATTAGATAGATTTAAAGCATAGTCACGTGACTAGCCGGTTCATTCTCCTGGTGCGCTTACAGTAGTAAAGTGTTCCTTTACAGTAAATATAGTAGAGTTCACAACATAAAACATTATAAATCAGACTTATAATTCACATGAAATTTATAAGTTACAGAGCCATTCCTATTCCTTCACCGCAAACTATTTACATTAACAGAACTTAATTTGAATAAATTTGACTTCTCGCTCACATTAAAGTAAAATCCCTTGAAAAATACTAAACCAAACTCCATTACTACACATCAACAAACTAAAACCTCAAAATAGCCCTTTTACTACAAAAATCTCCCTTTATGTACAAAGTAAAGTAGAAAGGAAAAACCCGAGTGACTCTCAGGTACACTCATCGGGTTTGCCAACTCCCCTTTTAGTCTTTGTATAATTCCTAACTTTGTATCGCCACCAAAAAAGAAAAAAATCACATTTATTAAGGTGAGGGAACGGGAGATTGAATATCACCCTGCATTACCATAGAACCCCCATTTCTTTTAAGAACAGAAGCTGTTCAGAGGTTACTGACCCCATCTAGGTGTCAGTTCCTCTATTTCAAAGCTAATCTCCCGTATGAGTATAATAAAAAGCTTTCGCTCATTAAACTTACCTGCATTATTGATGTATTGCGCCTTTTTAACTGAAAAGAAAAATGAAAAGCGATTTAAAATGAAAAATTGTAAATAATTAAATATTTAAATAAGTTTTGGGAAGAAATTTAAAATTCGTTTGTTTTACTAGTGCAAACAATGTTGTGTAAATTTTTAAGTGTTTAAAGGGGGTTTGGAGCGTAGTATTGATTTCTTTTAGTTCATTTACAGTTTGTTCGTGTGTTTTGTTAATAGAAAAAATGATAATAATAAAATGTTTTTTTCTTCGATTCGATTTGTTATGTAACTTTGCAGGTGATTGCGCATTGCATTGCGCATTGGGAATATTAAACGTGTTGTTTTATTTTTGAAAAGTCAGCAGTTTGAAATGAGTAACGACATGGAAGAAATTGTCTTGTTTTTCAGCGTGTTTTTTAACGTTGTTTGTTTTTTAGAAATTTTTTTTTCCCCGAAGTTTCCGATTCGCTTTGTAGTGATGGAGATGTAAAGGAAAAGAAGTCAGATTCGATTTGGTCGTGTAGATGGGAATAAAATTATTAAAAATGCAAAAATTAAATTTAAAAAAATTTTTTGTTTTAAATTTAAAGGAAAAAAATTTGATGGAAAATTCAAAATAAAATTTTTCTTTTTTAGAAAAAAAAATTCAAAAATAAAATTTTCTAAAAGAAAAAAGTTTTTTTAGTGAAAATTTTTAGGAAAAAAAAAATTTTTTTTAGTGAATATTTTTAGGATAAAAAAATTTTTAATGAAAACTTTTAGAAAAAAAATTTTTTTTGTTACATAACTAGTAAAAAAAATCCTTTCCCTCCCCTTTTTCGCTTCAATATAAATAAAATCGAACCACATCCTTTAAACCAAATAAAACCTCAAGGTCACTTAACATTTACACCTTATCCATTCACCAACAGCAGGTGTGCAAATTACACGAACATCTATTGAGAAACCACACCTGTGCATCTCCCACGTAGCAATTTCCCTAAATTTAACCCTCACGATAAAAAATTCAACCCAAACCCCACACTCGACGTCACAGACGCGTCAACTCAATACCGCTGCCCCTTCAAGGCCATACACGGAAGCCGACCTAAGAAAAACAGGCGGTCAATTTCTTGTCAAAAAACCCACCGAACGCGTCATTAAATGCACCTCCCGATGACGTGTGCGACGTGAATTACTTCCTCAAACGGAAATACTACTTCCTTCTACGCAAGCATCCCTAGGTAATAATAGCAGACCCCTGCGAGTGGCCGCAGCATCCGAGGGGGGGTTTTGGGGGGCAAATGAGTGAAAATTGCTCACCGGTCACACACAGCAATGACATGGTCCCTCGGACGTGTCGAATGACGTGACGTGTTACATGACGGCGCGAGTCTTGTATCTCATCCAGCCACGTTAGACGAGGCTCGTGACGACGCCATTGCACTTTGCGCCCGAGCAGGGCGCCATCTTGAACGTCGTATTTTCATATCGTGACGTCACGCGCGGTTCAACATATGGGAATGGATACGGCGAGGTGATTTTGTGGGAGGGTGGAAAGGCGGGTATTGATTGATGCGTGACGAGTGTGACGTAGTGAGTGATAAATGGAGTGGAAAGTGGGGGAATAAAGAGGAAGAGGATAAATGGCCGTGTTTGTGGGGGTGTTTTTAATCGAAGTAATGTGGTTTGTATTGGATTTGTGTTTTTCTGTTATAGTTTGGTGACTTTTAATTGAATTTGTTTTTTTTTTTTTAAATTGAATTTGGTAATTTTTGACATATTTCTGTGGTTTTTGTATTTAAAATTTGCATTTTTTGTCAAAATTTTATCAAGTTACAATGAATTTGATGTTTATTTAGTTACTTTTAGGCTTTGATTTGTGTTTAAGGGCGAGTTATTGATCAAAATTATGGGGTAATTTTTATTGAATTTCTTTTAAAGTTTTATGATTGCTATTGAATTTTTGTTTCTTTCTATTAAAGTTTTGTTATTTTTATTGAATTCTTGTTAATTTTGGCTAATTTTCTTTTCTGCACTTTTCGTATTGAAAATTTGAATTTTCAGCTCAATTTTATCAAATTATAATGAATTTAATGTTAATTTATTTACTTTTAGGCTTAAATTTGTGTGAGTTAATGATCGAAATTGTGCAATTTCTATTTAATTTCTGCAATTTCCTCTTAAATTTTGCAATTTCAAAAAAATTAACTCTTAATTCCTGCAATTCCACATTAAAAATTTACATTTATCTCTAAATTTCATTACAATTCCTTACCACATTCACTTTCATCCAAAATAAACTTTCTCACTTACTTTTACGATGCAAACCATCATACTTCATCGCCTTAATTCATAATTTCATTTCCGTAAATTAACTTCAATTACAACCTCATTAACTTCCATAAAACTTAATTACACAACTCATAATTATTAAAGAATAACCTCAAACCACTGCACAATCACTTAATCTCACTTATTACGTCATTGTCATACCCAGACCCATCTAGTGACGAAAAACAACACTTTTCATCGAATAATTACGCTTCAAAAACATTCCTTTATTACACACTCGAGTAATTCCAATAGAAGCAGATGTTAGATTAAATTAAAACTCCTAAATAATCGATATTGAATTACAGAAAAAAGTTGACTATAAATAATGAGCAACAGCATCACGAATCTTTGTACATTGTTGATATAGTTGTTTCATGCTTTCGCAAAACATTATGGCGGATTAGCTTAAGTGACGGGCCTGAAAATAGATTAATTATTTACTCCACAAGCTGTTATTACGTTTTTACATCGATTTTCCGTGTAAAAATAGAATTATAAAAGAAAAAACAAGAAAATTCAAGTACAACTCCGGTATAACGAAATTTTTGTTTTTTTCATAGAAGGCCATGTTAAAAAAATTTCGTTATAACGAAATTCCGGATGTTGAGACCGATTTAGTTGAAATTTTTCGGTATAACGAAATTCTCGGTATTTTCCACCGACATCTATATTTAATAAACTTCGTTATAAGGAAATTCCGTTTATGATGAAGTATTTAGTTGAAATTTTTTCTTTATAACGAGTTTTTTTATGACCAAGTTCACTTTTTCCCATCATATACTTTAAGTTACAGCGTAAAA
This sequence comes from Stenotaenia linearis, assembly GCA_034700445.1. Taxonomy (NCBI): domain Eukaryota; kingdom Metazoa; phylum Arthropoda; class Chilopoda; order Geophilomorpha; family Geophilidae; genus Stenotaenia; species Stenotaenia linearis. The sequence continues at coordinate 43,450 of JAQIXT010000238.1, forward strand.
AAATTTTGCTGAAACCCCGATATAACGAAATTTCGAAAATTCGTTATATTGTGTTTTTTCATTATTTGTTATAAAAAGATTCGTTATAACGAAATTTCTTGATCTCTAACGTTTTATAACAAGTTTTACGTTATAAAAAAAATTCGCTGTAACGAAACTATTTTGAAAATTCGCTGTAACGAAACTATTTTGAAAATTCGTTATATCGGGCTTTTTCATTTTTTGTTATAAAAAGACGTTATAACGAAATTTTTCTTGGTCTAACGTTTTATAACGGGCTTTACGTTTTGTAACGGGTTTTACGTTATTAAAAAAAACTCCCTATAGCGAAACTATTTTGAAAATTCATTATAACGGGGTTTATGTTATAAAAAAACTCTTTAAAACGAACTTCATCATAAAGGGGTTTGCATTATTTTTTTTTTAAAAACTTGTTTTCAGTGTTTCGTTATAACGAGGTTCGACTGAAAATTGAGTTTTTCAAAATCTTACCAATTTCTCCGCCCGGTACACTAAAATCTTTAGGTAAAATGGACCATTTTTGGATTTTCTGAGCATTGGACACAGCTTTAGTCTCGTTATATTCATTAACGGCTTTTTGTATGGCTTTAAACACTTGTGGATCTTTGAGATCTACAATTTCACTCACTGTTTTTGCGTTACTATCGATACTTTTACACCAATTTATTGCGTCTGGAGTTAAATTATCCATTGGTTGTAAAGTGTCTAAATCTATCTGGCACTGTGGGATGAAAATTGAGAGTTTACAGACTTTGTTTTTATATTTAATAGTGTTTTTACCCTTAGCGTTATAAGTAGGCTTAGAAACTTCTTTTGGTCACCAATAACCATGCAGTTGTTGACGATCGGTAGAAGCTTCTTGATTGCGTTCTCAATTGGTAGTGGTGCTACGTTTTCGCCTCCGGAAGTGACCAGTATTTCTGGGAAAAGGTGTTTTGATGTTTTGTGATGAGATTTACAAGGTTAACCTTTAGTTTCGATAAGATTTATGATGAAATTATGCTATTTTTGTTGAATTTCTATGTGGTTCTGGTAAAGTTTTGTGATTTCTATTATTTTACTAAATTTTTGTGGTTTTCCAATGGAATTTTTTAAAGTTATGCGATTTTTACTGAATTTTCACAAAATTTTGCGATTAGTACTTAAGTTTTGCTAAGTTTTTGGGATTTTTACTTAAATTTTGTCATTTTTCACTAATTATTCTCTAGATATTCGCTAAATATTGCAACAACAAAAAATAATAATTTTATTGAGTTTTTGCGATTTTCTAAAATTTTGTGATTTTTTTACTGAATTTCCACTAAAATTTCCGATTTTTATTATAATTTTGCGATTTTCCCTAAATTTTATTATTTTTACTTATCTTTTACTAAGTTTTTGAGATTTTCACAAAAGTTTGGCGACATTCTAATGAACTTTTACTACATTTTTCCACTTTTCTGACAAATTTCAACAATTCTCCATCAACTTCTTTCAATTTCACCTCATTCACTACTTTCCAGAAACCCCTCGAAACCAAACACAACCCACCCACCCACCCAAACCCCACACTCACCTTTAAGCCTTCCAGTAATAAACAAAAAATTATCTTTATCCACAAATCCAATATCTCCAGAATAGAACCATCCATCATCCTTAAGCGCTTCCTTGGTCTTTTCCGGCAAATTCAGGTATCCCATGAACAAATTCCTACCTCTCAGCAATACCTTTCAATACAAGAACCAAAAAACAACTTCATTTTCACCTCATTAAACGCAAAACAACAAAAATACCTCACCGCGGCCAACTTCGTCTTGTTTATCAATCCTGACGTGATACTCCGGCAACACTCGACCGACACTTCCAGGCCGGAAATCGTCGTTCAAATGAATACAATGCGGACCTTAGATATGGCGACATGAAAATAAAGCTCGTTTTTCACCTACAGACATTACCACACGTCTCGCTGAGGCCGTAGCACTCGGTGATGAGAATACCAAGGCTGATAAAGTAGTCGAGAACGTCTCTGGATAAAGGTGCACCGCCGCAAATGGTGACCGGTGCGCGCTCCAGACCCATTTGTTTACGCACTTTGCACAGTACTAGAGCTTTGGCAATGGTGTATTGCGTTGGAAGTACCCATTGACTAGGGATGAATTTTGTCATTTTAGGGTTGTGTTTTTGAATTATGGAGATTTGTGATGGAAAAATGGGGTTTTTAGTCAATTTTTGTTTGTGTTTTGATGAGTTTTGTAAGTTTCTGGTTAACTTTTCGTAATTTTTGTAGCTTTTTTTGGTAATTTATGGTAATTTACGGCATATTTCTATTGAGTTTTTGGTCACTTCTGCAATTTTATGTTGTAGTGTGATCATTTATAGAAATTCTATTGTCATTTATGCAATTTTCTGTTAATCTTTTAGTCATTTGGTCAAGTTCCTGTTAATCTTTTGTTAATTTATGCAATTTTTAGTTAATTTTATGGGTTAAATTCATGTTAATGCAAATTTCTGCCAATTTTTTTATCACTTTTTCAAATTTCTGTTAAACTTTTGGTAATTTATACCGAATCCATGCAATTTTTACGTTGAATCTTTAAATTTTTACTGAATTTCATCTAAATTCTTTACTTTTCATATCAAATTCCGGGTTATCACGAAGAAATTTTCGGAATTCTTTGAACACAATCCTTTACTTACTTTAGGGACTTTTAAATCGCTGAAATATGCAACCCACACTTACTTTTGGAATCTTTTCAAATGATATTGAGAAGCTTGATTTCTCGCCCATTGAAACACACGTTTCTTCCCTCCTGGCATTTCATTTTCAGCTTCAAGTGTTTTCTCGTAGATCTTCTCCCAAACTCTCGGCACTGCAACGAGAACGTGAGGCCGACAGTCCCGTAAACACTCCCCTAGCTTCCCCTACAAAATCCAATCACAATATCAACATTTCCCACAATTTCACACAAAAAAATCAATTAAAAAAATTTTTTTTTTTTTAAAGAAAAAACTCACTTTAAGAGCATCACGCGGCGCAAAAACCGTTCGTGCAGCTATAACCATAGCTCCAAATATATCCCCATTCTAAAACAAAACAAAAATTACATTTATTATATCAAATTTCCCAATAAACAACTTACGAGAGCCGCAATATGACTCAAAGGTAAATAAGACACTCGCACTTGCTTCGACATGTTGAATTTCCAAACATTAAACGAAACGTATTTAACGAAAAAAGTTATCTTTAAGAAAAAAAAATTTAAAAAAATACAATTCCGTTACACCAAATGTAAAAAAACACGACTACATACATTATCATGTGTTAACATAACCCCTTTTGCAGGTCCCATGGTCCCAGACTGGAAAATAAGAGAAAAATGACACTAAATAAGGATCTCCACGTATTGGCTTCACTGCATTCCACGCGAGCCTCGCAGGGAACGATAAGCCGGCGTTATATTGCCCAATATAAGCTTCTAAGCTGGTATACATCACGGATTCGCGTGGAATGTGCCTCGAGAGGCATTGCAGTTAACTTATCGAGTTTCCATCCACCGTATAAATCTATTAACTTACCGTGTACACCAAGCAACAACATTGATTTACGGCTAAACTTTTAATTCTTCTGTCGAGGAATTCATACGATACGGATTTCCCAATTTGCATTAAATCCTCCCACTGTTTTAAAACCGGAAGTGAACATTAGCGAACGTAATTAACCTTAATTACTTACCGATAAGATGTTCTCGATGTAGGGCTTGCCGTCGATTTGAATTATGGCCTTCAAATTCGGCATTTTCACCCACAAAGGTAAAATTTTTTTCAGATATTCCTCGTTCTCAACTAGCAAAATATTCGCATTCGCGTCGGTAATGCAGTGATAACACGCCTCTGCGCTGTTTGTGGTGTAAATTCCAACACCAACACCTCTGTATAACGACATAAATGAATTATAAATGTAAAAAACACAAAACAAAACGCTAAATTCACTCACCCGGCCCAAATAGCGCCGAGAAATCCGATAAACCACTCGGGACAGTTGTAACTCAAGATACAAACAGCGTTAAATGGTTCTAATCCTAACTATAACATCGTTTAAATTCATTTTTCAAATTAAAAAAAAAAAAAAAAATTTTTAATAAAATTTAAAAACCTTCATATATCCCTTCGCGACCGTCCTAACATCAGCTAAATACTGAGTATAAGTCCAATCGACCCATTTTTCGTTCCTTTTAACACTAAGAGCGAGTCTATCGGGATACAAAGCGACGATTTTCCGTAAAAGCGATACGATAGACACGGGTGGCCACCTTGCTTCACTATCCGGGTTAATTTGGATTTGAACCGCATCGTCAATAACCCACGTCCGATGCTTGGTCGTTGGACGCACGAAATCAGGTCCTGAATAAAGTTTATCAACATCTTGTGACGTTATTTGAAGATTAAACGTTAAAAACTTGCCTTCTTGGTGAGGCGGTTTGAATCTTTCAACGAATTTCTCAGCTATGATCTCCTGGACTCGTTGTTGGGTTTTCATTCCGTCGAAATCCTATTTGGAAATAAATATAACTTGAAGAAATGTTAAAGAGAAACAAATATACGCACAGTAATACAAGAACAGAGTTTTAGTATACAATATTTATGCGTTTACGTAACTCAGGAAACTCGTAAATCATTTCAATAACACTACGCATTCAAATTCAATGAACAGATGTTTGCAAACACCTGAAATTTCCGTTTTTATTAAAAAATAAAATGTGGAGCAAATAGGCTTATTTTCGCTTTAAAACATTTTTCTAAATTTAAAACAAACAATTTGTACATCTATTTAATCCACGGATGAATAAACTGTTATTTTATGTTGAGTTGATTAAACATAAACAAATTACTATTTAATTATTATAATTAGATGAAGGAAAACTTACGTGATGTCGAAAAACTTCAATAACAAACGTGAACTCGTGCCAGTTGTTTGTCGTTATACTAAACTGTCTATTTGAAGTTTGTTTTTATTGCAAACAAAAATTTTTATCTAAAAATTCAATATTTAAAGTTGATTTAATCAATTGCCACCTAATATGTTCGATCGTCTTGGATTTCTCGGATCCATTTTGATAAGAACAAAAAGGTCATGAAACAATAATAACACGCAACTATTGTGTGACGTACTGTTTATTATTTAATATGTCGTACAATGGAGTATAAAGTAATGATTTATAACAGTATTTATTTTAAAAAATGTTTAAAAAGTATATAATTTTTTTTTTCTAAAAATTGTACAAGGAATTAATTTCTTGCTGGTATTTCTCCATCACAACTGGTCTTTTCAGCTTTAATGTTGGACCTGTACAAAATTCAAAATGATATTCGATCAATTGACGTAGAAAAAAATGGAATGAATGAAAAAAATATATCACGCCACTTTATAAAAGATCTGATGTTGGTTATTTTTAGATGTTATTGGGTGGATTTGTAAATAAGACTATAAGAGTTGGAGAAGAGTGGGGATTGTTAGATTGTGTGGGATGTTAGTGTTGTATTTGGTAATTTGAATGTATTTTTAAAGTTAATAGGAAAATTGCGGACAGTGCAAAAAGTTAATGGAAAATAGAAATTTCAAAAGTTTAATCGAAAACCGCAAAAAATTAATAGAAAATTATGAAAGGAATTGGAAAACATTTTAATAGAAAACTGCAAAAATCAATAGACAATAGGAAAAAACTAATAGAAAATTGAGAAATTTAACTGAAATATGCAGAAATTTAAAATAATTAATAAATAATAATGATAAAAGTGCAGAAATTGCAAAAAAAAACCAGAAAATTGCATAACTTAAACAGACAAATACAGAAATTGCAAAAAAATAAACACAAATGTACAGAAATTGCAAAAAAATTAACACAAATGTACAGAAATTGCAAAAGACAGACAGGAAATTGCAAAAATTTGACAC